>SNQJ01S0020680.1:51836-73369 GCA_010110895.2 Picea sitchensis
TATGTAAGAACTCCCAACTCAAACAAAAGGTACTATTGGAATTGCACACCTCTCTAGTAGGAGGGCACTTGAGATTTTTGAAAACCTACCATAGGGTCAAGAAGGATTTTTTTTGGGATGGCCTTAAAACTGATATTCAAAGGTTTGTGGGAGAATTTTTGTTTTTCCAACAAAATAAGGTGGAAACAATTAAGACCCCAGGTCTTTTACAACCATTAGCCATCCCAAGTCAGCGTGGGAGGAGGTTTCCATGGATTGCATCACAGGGTTACTAAAGTTTGAAGGAAAGAGTGTCATCATGGTTATTGTTGATAAACTGACCATGTACGCACACTTTTGTGCACTCTCTCATCCCTTCAAAGCCATTACCGTTGCTACTACATTCATGGAGATAGTTCAAAACCTACATGGAAACCCAAAGATTATTGTAAGTGACAGAGATCCCATCTTCACTGGACATTTTTGGATAGAATTATTTTCTTTTTTGGGTACTCAATTGGCTCATAGCGCATCATATCATCCTCAATCCGATGGACAAACCGAGATAGTGAAAAAATCTCTAGAAGGCTACCTTCGTTGCTTTGTCTCAAATAAACAAACACAATGGTTCAAATGGTTACCCTTGGCATAATGGTGGTATAACACTTCCTTTCATACGGAAACAAAAATGACACCATTTATGGCACTCTATGGATACGACCCTCCTTCCATCACTTCTTCTCTAAAATAAAAATATAAGGTTCAAGCAATGAAAGATCACATCGAGCATCAACAACAAGTTCTCCAAATATTAAAGGACAACCTGACCATGGAACATAATCGCATGAAACAACAAGCAGATCAACATTGTAGTGAAAGAAGTTTTGAAGTAGGGGATTGGGTTTTTTTAAGACTACAACCAGTAAAACCTCTTATAAATCAGCCTGGAGGAGGGCCTTACAATCCTGGACAGGGCCATGGTTCTTACCCTAACCCTGGATGGACTGTAGTTCCTTAAATACAATGTTTCCAGGGAGCTTGGGGCCAGATGCCGCAACCCCATCTCCATTTTTTGGCCACGCTTAATCTGCCAGACTTGTCTAAGTTGATGAATGACCCCATGTGTCATGATCCTACATGGCCCCCCATCCCCACCTAGCTTCCTTCAGATATTCTAAAATTTGAAGGTAAGAATGGCAAGGGTCCTAGTGATCACGTTACTACCTTTCACTTATGGTGCTCCTCAAATTCCCTTAATGATGATTCCATTCAGTTAAGATTATTTCAGTGCACCCTCATTGGGGTCATTGTGAAATGGTATAACGAGGTACCGAGAGGGGCATATGGGACCTTCAATCAGATGGTGTTATTATTCCTTAACCACTTCCAATTTTTGGTTCATTATGATGTTGGCCTAGAACTTTTGTCGACTTTACGCCAGGACACAACCATTCATATCTCAGATCATATCCAGAAGTGGTGTATATGGAAGAGGTTGATTAAGACCTCCATACCCCCAACCTTTATTTTGGAATGGTTCCTCAAGAATTTGTAGCCTCCTATCTCCAAGGATGTTGCTACATTCTGGGTTACTACTGAGGAAGAAACGATATTCAAATCCCAACAGTTAGATCTTATATATGCTTAGTCTGGGATGTTATACCACATTATTCCTAATGCATTGAGGTCAACCTATGACCCTAGACAAAATCCTGGACCTCATGCCGATGGCATTGTAGGCTCCACCAATGTAAAATCCATAGACTCGATGACAAGTCATTTGAAAGAATTGTCTCTAAACTAGTCTGTAGGAGGGACAACTTCGTCTGTGTCTTCCAATCCCACTCAGTCGGAAGATGTACATTCTATGCAATCATCGACTAGACCAAATGGTAACCAAAAACCAGGAGGGAATAAGAAGAAAGGATGTAATAATAATTGTAAGGGTGGGAAAAATAATAATAAACCCAAGGAAAATGGTAATAATGAGAAGATGAATAATAATGCTAGAGAAGGTAAGAAAGAAAGGGGTAAGGTGAAATTTCCCTGTAATCTTTGTATGAACAATCACCTTACTCATTTATGCCCCAAAATTTTGGAATCTACGAGGCTCTTATCTCTACCACCCATCGTGCTGACGAATACTTTACCACATAACCAACACATGGCCTCGAGCTCCTCAAATGCCAGAAATGCGGCCAATGGGAGTCAAAACCTGTCGTCGTAAGACAGTGACCGTTTGTGTATCAATATGGTCTATGATAAAGTTCATGTAGCCACTTGATCTCAAGATTATAGTTCTTCATAGGCTATTCCCAGTCTATAATCTCCTCCTCCTCCTCCAGAGATGACTTTACATATCGAAAAACCAGAGCCACCACCACATATTCTGAAAGGAGTACTCAAGCGCTCTACCCACAATTCAAATGCTAGAGCCACCCAAAATTACTCTATTGTTGAGGACCTCAGTCAAACCCCTTGTGCAATGTTGGCTCTGGGGTTACTCCATACATGTCCTTCACAAAGGAATGCCTTTCTATATACGTTAGGAGCTCTAGAACCTAGTGGCTTGAAAGTTATCAAGTTTGATGTCACAGATGTGAAGCCTTGCTTACCTTACCATGTGGAATTCCAAATTCACATGGGGTACTCAAAGTATACCATCAAAAGTGCAGTTGTTGATGAATGCGCTGCTACATGTGTGATGTTCTTGATCTGTTGGAAAGCTCTCATCTCTCTAACTCTCTCTCAATTGTTGACCATGTTGACCGCTTTTGACGATCATTCCTTTCTCCCTCACGGTATTCTTCCTGCCTTTCCAGTCCAGTTAAGTGGGAATATGGTAGAGGTGGATGTTGAGGTAGTTTATGCACCTCTTGATTATAACTTGTTACTAGGACACAATTGGACTTATGCTATGATCGTCGTCGTATCATCTGTCTTCTGTACTCTTTGTTTTCCTCACGATGGGAAGATAGTGATGATCGACCAATTATACTTTGCATATGATAGCTCTAATGCATCTGTTGGACCGTCTATCCTCGTGGTCAACAATTCTCAACCGAAAACTGAGAATATCAGTTTCAGAATGTATTCTTCCCTTATGGGTACTTTTGACTTCATGTCACTAATTCACCATGTTTACTCCATGTCCAGTAGGCCCATTTCGTCAGAGATTTTCGTTCCTTTCCACACTTCCTATTTTAACGATCCTTAGACCCTATATTCCTTGACTTCGTCTTGTGAAGGTAAATCACATGCTTGAATGGCTATGCCACTATCAGTATCAGAGATTGTGTATTAAGTTTTTCTTGACTCTTCCACTGATCTTGATTTTGTTACCTCGCCGACGAATGAGAAGGATACCATTAATAAGCCCATGTGGGCCACTTCATTGTCTTGTTCACATGACTTCCTCGATGATAATTTTACCTCAAATTAAGCTATTATGGAAGCCATGAATGGTTTCAAAAAACCTTGGGATGATATGCATCATCACTCTTATTTTCTCCCAGATCTTGAAAGAATTGAACAAGATGATTTTTGATCTACTTTGAGTGAGATAGTCAGTCATGCCGTAGTTCCAATTGGTACACACGACATTTATGACGAATATCTCTTCTACTATCACGATCGATATCTCTTGTACCCCTGACAAGATTGAAAACTTACATATCAGTGCAGATTGTTCGCTAGAAGAAATCCTGATCTACACCGAACTCTTCAAGGAATTCCGAGATGTATTTTCTTGGTCAGATGAAGAGATGCCAGGAATCGACCCTCATATTGTCGAGCATGAGATTACAACTTATCCGGATGTTAAATGTGTTCATCAATGTATTAGAGCTATGAATCTCTGGAAGGCCCCTGCTATTAAGAAAGAGGTAGAGAAACTAATTAATGTTGGATTTATCTACCTGGTTCCCTTGAGTGAATGGGTATCCAATCCCATTCCTGTGAATAAGAAGCAAGGAACCATCCATGTATGCATGGACTTTCACGACCTGAACAAAGCATGTCCTAAAGGAAACTTCCCCACACCTTTCATCGATGAGATTCTCGACGAGTGTGCAGGAAGTGAAGTATTTTATTTCATGGATGGATTTTCAAGGTATAACCAAATTCAAATTAAACCCGAGGATCAACAAAAGATGAAATTTATTTTTCCTTGGGGTACTTTCGCATACTGGAAAATGCCTTTCGGCCTTAAAAATTCCAAAGCAACCTTCAAACGTGTTATGACCTTCACATTCCATGATCTTAAGGATATAGTTGAAGCTTACCTTGACGATCTTGCTGCTGACTCTAGCAAGAGAGAATATCACTTTACACACCTTTGTCTTGTTTTTAAATGATGTCGTTACTATAGAATCTGGTTAAATCTCATAAGTGTATATTTTGCATTAGGTTGGGTCGTCTTTTGGGATTTCTAGCTTGTGAGACAGGGATCATGGTATATCTGTTAAAGGTTGAGACAATACTTTGGTTGACTCCCCCATGCACTATTCGACAACTTCAAGGTTTACAGGGGAAAGATAACTTTTTATGTCGGTTTATAGTAAACTATGCCAATATCACTAAGGGTTTCATGCATATTTTGAATAAAGACACCCCTTTTATCTGGGATGAGCAAGCCCATGAGTCCTTTGACACTTTGAAGAAAGCCTTGGTATCGATGCCTCTGCTAGAGTCTCTTGACTATAGTAAGGATTACTTTCTTTATATCGCCACGTCCGAGGAGACGATTGGTATGGTTTTGGTTCAAGAGGATGATGAGCTCCAAGATCAATTCATATACTATATTAGTCGAAACTTAGTCAGTCCTGATGATGCAAGAGCATCGTAAGCAGCCAACCAAGTGAGCAACGTAAAAGAGGAAGACAGCTGGACGCGCAGATGGGAAAAAGGGGCACATTTTTATGAAAATGTTTTGAATTTTGAAATCTGAAGAATTAATGTAATAAGCTAGGAGGAGCGTACTTTCATTTATGTCTTGGATATATGAACAGATCTGGAGGAATTACTCTCATCTATCAGATGTAATAGGAATTTAATACTGTTAATGTAAAGTAGGTAGATATGAATATTAGATTAGACAATTTAGAGCATAGGAGGGAAAACGGATATAGACACCGTCACCCTTGTATCATTGTAAATTTTGATGATCATTCAGAATTCAGAGAGTTGTAGAGCTATAGAGAAGATCCCATGTCCAGGAGCACTTGAGTTAATATATATGAAGCTTTGACTCAATTTTCATGGTGTTATGATGCTTACTATTTACATTTATTGAATGGTATGTTTACAGTTGATTTGTTTCTTTGTTATGAATTTGTTTCAATGTTGTGTTATGTGTGATTTCATGTTGAATGTATGAATTCTGAGAGAGGAGAAGAATGAGTTTCAATTGTTTCTCTTCCTGAGAATTCCTACAAGGAGTGCAGTGAATGTCTGCAAGGTGTGCATTGACGAGGGTTTGAGTTTTATCTTAGAAAGCTCAGGAGAGATACCATTGTATCATACCAACAGAAGTGCAGGTGTAGTCTAGAGTCGTGCAAGGTGTGCACAGGCTAGTTGAAACCTTGGATTTTATAAATCCAGAAGGAAGGTTAGAGGACCACTATTGCAAAGAGTGCACAGGGTCGGAGACCCAAATAATCAGAGGTTATTTGAAGGTTTGACGCAAGGAGTGTGAGCAGGGATCCTTTTGGAAGCTTGAGTTTGCAAGCAAAATCTCAGGAGGGATTTAAACTTTGAAGTGATCAAAGGGAGACGAAGATCAAAATCGTCTCATAGAAGTTAAGTTCTAGAAGGAGAACTTCGAGTCGTTTGGATAGAAGTCATCAAGGAATGCATCCGGTGGTCAGAATTCTTCATGGAGAACTCGCAAAGTTGTGAGGACGGTAGGATCCAGAGGAGCTATGAGGTGGTTAAGAGTTGGATGAATCCGCCACCCTAACGTCAAGAATCAATGTGAACCATTGATCTTGGTCTATTTGAGCCGTCAGATCATTTCGAGGATTCAGGATTTGCAAGTTTGGAGTGCAGGCCAAAATCCTTGGTCACTCAAATTCCCAGATCGTGAAGGGGATTATTAGGCATGGAATTTCAAAACTTTGGTATTTTTGGGTTCGACATTCTGGTAATCCCGATGACAAGGAACCATAACCCTTTGCATTGAAATTCCCAAAGTCGTGAAATGCGGTGTGCCTTTGGTGTGGGATTTTGACATTTTGGCTTTCTGGAGTTCGGGAAGTAGAGGAGGTAGTGACTTTGGAATCGAGAGTTTCAAACTCCTAGTTCGTGAAATATCGAAGAGGGAAAGGGAAAATTCCCGAAAAGTCGAAGGAAAATTGCGTTGGGCACCAATTGGGTTTCGGGGTTTCAGAACTCAAGAGGTATAGTTGCTTGATCAACACAAATCCATAAATCGTGAAGAGAGAAAAGCCAAAAAGGTGGGTCCTAAGTCTCAGTCAGAGGGTATGTGCGGTGGAAGTAGAAGGAGGGATCAAGTTTCGGTGAAAATCCCGAAAGTCCATTGATCTTTCATTCCATGGGACGTTGAGCCCATTTCAGCATTCCAAAATTTCAAAGTTCAGGAAATCATAAGGGAAGAGGAACGGTTGTTGGTTGTTCGCTCGAAGTATCGAAAGCTGAAACTAGAGGGTAACAGGTGGCATGTGTTTGGCGCATTGAAGGAGTCAACCTTCACTGACAATTGGCATTTCGGCATTTGCCAAAAGCTGTGGAAATACATCGGGACTCTGAAACTCCCGAAACTCGAAGTCCTTTGTGGCTTAAACAAAGGGTTTAATTAACCCTTGGCATGGTTTTAGTGAAGATCCTGAGCGGATATCGGTCCGAGGGTCGGGGGTCTACGTCAAAGTGGTATCCGAGCCTGATTGTGTCTGTATATTTCAGGCAGAGGGAGATAGAGGAAAAGGTGTATTATGATATGCATCAAAGTGGTATCAGAGCCCAGAACAAATTATTTGCTTTCTGTAGCAAAGAGAAAAGAGAAAAAAATTTCATCCATGCCACCGAGAAGAAGAGATAGGCCAATGCCTGATCCAACAGTAGAAAGAGAAATGTGTGAGTTACGTGCCAGAATTGATGCTATGGAGACAAAAGAGAGGCACACATTCGACATTGGGGATATCAGCGAGGCTGAAAGTGAAAATGACGCTGGAATCGAAGAAGTAGTAGTCGAAGATGCTGCAGATGAATGCCTATTCAGGGTTGTTGCAAGGATAGGTGCTAGAGAAAAAATGGAGGTTCCCATGTATGAGGGAAAATTAGATGTTGAAGAACTTCTAGTCTGGATTAGAGATCTAGACAAATACTTTGACTATGAGGATGTCGAGGAAGATAAGAAAGTCAAAAATGTCGTTACTAGACTTAAGGGGCATGCAACACTATGGTGGGATGAACTGCAGGCTGACAGACGCTGCAAGGGCAAGCAGAAAATCAAAAGCTGGGATAGAATGGTTGCAAATATGAAAGATGAATTTATACCCAAGGATTATCAAATCACTATGTTTTGGAGGATGCAGAATTTGAGATAGAAGATGATGTCAGTGAAAGAATACACTGAAGAATTCTACAAGATAAACATCAGAGCAGTTCATCGGGAAAGTGATGATGAAAAAGTTTCCAGGTACATGAATGGTTTGCGATATGACATTCAAGACGATATGGGCATGATGGCCATTCAAAATGTGGAAGATGCTTATCAGATATCTCTGAAATCTGAAGAGAAGCTGAGCCGAAAGCAAGGTCAAAGAGGCTAAGGTAGAAGTCAAGCTAGAGGCAAAACAATTGCCCAAGACAGGATTCAGAGACCTAAAGAAGAGGGAAAGAAACCTCAAACTCAACATGAGAGAGTAGGAAGCTCACAAGGAAGGCAGTATGATGATAGGAATACATTTCCTCGAGCCATAGGAAGAGGAAGAGGCAGAGGAGGTGAAGTGAAATGCTTCGTCTTTGGAAAAATCAAACATAAATCCTATGAGTGTACAAATAGGAAGAAAGATGGTGGTGAAACTCACATTGTCGAAGCTCAAGGATAGACTGTTGAGGCAGAAGACGCTGAGGGCAGAAGATCTTTGATGATGAGGAAAGTTCTCTTGAAGTCGGAGAAGGAAGCAGAGAACCCAGCCCAAAGAAATAGTGTATTTCAGACTGCTTGCAAAACTAAGGATAGGGTATGCAAGGTCATAGTGGATAGTGGTAGCACAAACAATCTCGTATCTACAGAGATGGTAGGAAAGTTGGAGCTAGAAACTGTTGTACATCCAAGCTCATACAGAGTTTTGTGGCTACAAAAAGGACATCAGGTAAATGTCACTAAACAATGTTTAGTTGAATTTAAAATAGGAGTATATAAAGATGAAATATTATGCGATGTCATTCCCATGGATGTTTGTCATCTATTGTTGGGTAGACCATGGCAATATGACAGAAACGTAGCTCATGATGGGAGAAAGAACACATACACCCTGGAGAAAAAGGTAGGACTCACATGTTGCTGCCAATTAAGGATAAAGAGGTGAAAACAGAGATGAGAAACACTGTACTTCTCATGAGTGGGAAGGAACTTGTTGATGAGGTTAAGAAGAAGGAAGACACACAATTTATTGTGGTTAGGAAGCCCAGAATTGTTTTGACCAGTATGAGGATAGATGATTTACCAGAAGAAATCCAGGAGTTGCTGGGAGAGCTTGCTGATATAGTAGTAGACGAACTACCTTGTTCGTTTCCACCTATCAGGATTATAAGTCATCATATCGATATTATACCCAGAGCTAGTTTTTCAAACAAAGCAACATATCGGTTGACACAACAGGAAAATGAAGAAGTTAAGAGGCAGGGCCAAAACTTAATGGACAAAGGATTGATTCAAGAAAGCTTGAGTCCATGCATTGTTCCAACAGTGCTCATCCCAAAGAAAGATGGAGGATGGAGAATGTTTACATACTCAAGGGTGATCAATAAGATTACCATCAGATACAGATTTCCATTGCCAAGGATGGATGACTTGATGGATCGCTTGAGTGGAGCAAAGTGTTTTTCAAAGATTGATTTGAAAAGCGGGTATCATCAAATTAGAATGAGAGAAGGTGATGAATGGAAGACAACATTCAAGACGAATGAGGGGCTATATGAATGGCTTGTCATGCCATTTGGCTTAACGAATGCA
This sequence comes from Picea sitchensis, assembly GCA_010110895.2. NCBI lineage: Eukaryota > Viridiplantae > Streptophyta > Pinopsida > Pinales > Pinaceae > Picea > Picea sitchensis. The sequence continues at coordinate 61,015 of SNQJ01S0020680.1, forward strand.
CCCGGTACTTTCATCAGATTGATGAATGAATTCTTGAAGGATTTCATTGGGAAATTCATCATTGTATATCTTGACGATATATTAATTTTCAGCAAAATAGAAGCATAACACTTAAATCATTTAGTTGCAGTAATGAGGAGATTACAACAGGAGAAATTGTTGATTAATATGAAGAAATCATCATTTAGGAGGACAAAACTCATTTATTTGGGTTTTGTTATCTCTACAAATGAACTGAAAATGGATTCGGAAAAGATAAAGGAGATTAAGAATTGGTCATTGCCAAAGAGAATTTTTGAAGTTCGAAGCTTCCATGGTTTGGCTAGCTTCTACAGGAAATTCATCCAAAACTTCAGTGGAATTAGCGCACCAATGATGGATATGGTGAAGAAAAGACATAAATATTTTCACTGGACGGAGGAAGCATAGAAGAGCTTCAATCTGCTAAAGAAGAAGATCAATGAGCAACCAATTCTGGTTTTGCCAGATTTTAACAAGACATTTCAGGTTAGGTGTGACACGAGTGGATTTGCAATTGGAGCGGTATTGAGCCAAGACAACAGGCCATTGCATATTTCAGCAAAAAACTAAATGAAGCGAAGATTAAGTACTCCACATATGACAAAGAGTTCTATGCAGTCATACAAGCATTGAAGAAGTGGAGACATTGTTTGGTTCCCAAGGAGTTTGTTTTGTACAACGATAATCACGCTTTGCAATTCGTGACTCGACAGGAAAAGTTGAACCAAAAACATGCTAAATGGGTTGAATACAGGAAAAATTTTACTTTTGTGATTAAGCATATTTCTAGAACTGCTAACAGAGTTGTTGATGCTTTGAGCAGGAAAAGTTTTCTTATGCAGGAATTCAGAGTCAAGACTTTGGGTTTTAATAACCTCAAAGAGATGTACAGGGATGGCCCAGATTTTAAGGAGGCACATGAGTCATATGAGAATCTAATTCTCAGGGACAGAAGCCAATGGACTAAATACATGATCCAGGATGGATTATTGTTCAGGGGAAATCAACTATGTATTCCGAAATTCTCCATGAGGGAGAACCTGCTGAAGGAAAAACATAGTGGAGGATTGTCCAAACATTTCGATCATGATAAAACGTTCTCAAAGTTGAATGGATCATATTTTTGGTGAGGGATGAGGACAGATGTCAAGAAATTTGTGGACAGATGCAGAATTTGTCAGCACACCAAAGGAAAAAGGAAGAACACAGGGTTATACCAATCATTACCCATACCTGAAAGGCCGTGGGACGCATAGAGAATGGATTTCATATTGGGACTTCCAAGAACACAGAGAGGATATGATTCAATCTTTGTGGTACTCGATAGATTTTCAAAAATGGCACATTTCATACCATGCCAGAAAACCAGTGACGCAACTCATATTGCAAACCTGTTTTTCAAGGAAGTCATCAGAGTTCACGGCTTGCTAAAGAGTATCATGTCTGATCAGGATACCAAGTTCATAGGACATTTATGGAGGACCTTATGGAAGAAGTTGGGGACAAGTTTGTCTTTTAGCTCATCATATCATCCTCAGACGGATGGACAGACAGAGGTCGTGAATAGGAGATTGGGATATTTGTTAAGAAGCTTAGTGACCGAACACCACAGTCAATGGGATCATATTCTGCCACAGGTGGAATTCGCTTACAATGATTCACTCAATAGAATCACAGGGCAGAGTCCATTCTAGATTGTATATGGAATGCGACCAAGGGGAGTTTTTGAATTGAATGATTCAGAACAAAATGAATTCAGGAGTGCTAGTGCAGAAGGAATGAAGGAGCTTCACAACCAAGTTAAGGAGCGATTGCAGAGTTCAAGTCAAGAATACAAGCAGAGAGAAGATCAACATAGACGAGAACTTCAATTTGAAGTTGGTGATCTGATTCTTGCGCATATGAGGAAGGAGAGGTTCCCAAGGGGTACGTATAATAAGCTGGAGATGAAAAAGATTGGACCGTGCATGGTCATAAGAAAATTTGGGGCAAATGCATATGAGATTGAATTACTCGATGGGGTCAGAATCTCACCGATATTCAATGTTGTGGTTTTGTACCCTTACAGAGTTGAAGAAGCAGGAACAGAGGAGGAACAAAAAGAGGTTCAATGGAAAAAACAAATGGTTGTAGCTATAGAGCCAAATATGGAAAGCATAATTGACAAAAGGATTAGCAAAAAGACCAGGAGAAAAGATTATTTTGAATACTTGGTCAAATGGAAGGGACATTTGGTTGAAGATGCCAGTTGGGAGGATGAAGAAGCAATTCATAGGCATGGATAGATCGTGAAAGATCTCATGAACATGATTTCATAAAAATTTTTGAGCAAGGGAGTATGATGCAGGAGCATCGTAAGCAACCAACCAAGCGAGCAACGTAAAAGAGGGAGACAGTTGGATGCACAGATGGGAAAAAGGGCCATGTTTTTATGATAACATTTTTAATTTTGAAATCTGAAGAATTAATGTAATAAGATAGGAGAAGCATACTTGAATTTATGTCTTGGAGATATGAACAGATCAGGACGAATTACTCTCATCTGTCGGATGTAATAGGCATTTAAGACTGTTAATGTAAAGGAGGTAGATATGAATATTAGATTAGACAGTTTAGAAGCATAGGAGGGAAAAAAGATATAGACACCCTCACCCTTGTATCATTGTAACTTTTAATGATCATTCAGAATTCAGAGAGTTGTAGAGTTGTAACAGAGATCTGTAGAGAAGAACCCATGTCTAGGAGCACTTGAGTTAATATATGAAGCTTTGACTCAATTTTCATGGTGTTATGATGCTTACTGTTTACATTTGTTGAATGTTATGTTTACAGTTGATTTGTTTCTCTGTTATGCATTTGTTTCAATGTTGTGTTTTGTGTGATTTCATGTTGAATGTATGAAGACTGGGAGAGGAGAAGAATGAGTTTCAATTGTTTCTCTTTCTGAGAATTCCTGCAAGGAGTGCAGTGAACGTCTGCAAGGTGTCTCTTGAAGAGGGTATGAGTTTTATCTCAAAAAGATCAAGAGAGATACAGTTGTCTCATACCAGCAAAAGTGCGGGTGTAGTCCATCGTCATGCAAGGTGTGCGCAGGCTGGTTGAAGCCTTGGATTTTATAGATCTAGAAGTAGGGTTAGAGGACCACTGTTGCAAAGAGTGCACAGGGTCGGAGACCCAAATAACCAGAGGTTATTTGAAGGTTTTCCGCAAGGAGTGCGAGAAGGGATTCTTTTGGAATCTTGAGTTCACAAGCAAAATCTCATGAGGGATTTAACCTTTGAAGTGCTCAAAGGGAGATGGAGATCGAAATCGTCTCATAGCAGTTAAGTTCTGGAAGGAGAACATCGAGTCATTTGGACAGAAGTCATCAAGGAGTGCATCTGGTGGTCAGAATTCTCCGTGGAGAACTCGTGAAGTTGCAAGGACCGTAGGATCCAGAGGAGTTGTGAGGTGGTTAAGAGTTGGATGAATCCACCACCATCACATCAAGAATCAATGTGAACCATTGATCGTGGTATGTTTGAGCCATCAGATCATTTCGGGGATTTGGGATTCGCAAGTTTGGAGTGCAGGCCAAAATCCTTGGTCAATCAAATTCCCGGATCGCGAAGGGGATTATCAGGCGTGGAATTTCAAAACTTCATTATTTTGCGGTTCGACATTCTGGTAATCCCGATGACAAGGAACCGAAACCCTTTGCATTGAAATTCCCAAAGTCACGAAATGCAGTGTGCTTTTGGTGTGGGATTTTGGCATTTCATCTTTCTGGAGTTCGGGAAGTAAAGGAGGCAGTGACTTTGGAATCAAGAGTTTCAAACTCCTGGTTCACGAAATCTCTAAGAGGGAAAGGGAAAATTCCCTAAAAGTTGAGGGACAATAGCGTTGGGCACCAATCGGGTTTCGGGGTTTCAAAAATCAAGAGGTAGAGTTGCTTGATCAACTCAACTCCCGAAATCATGAAGAGAGAAATGTCGAAAAGGTGGGCCCCAAGTCTCAGTTAGAGGGTATGTGTGATGGAAGTAAAAGGAGGGATCAAGAAAGGCCATCGATCTTACATTCCATGGGATGTTGATCCCATTTCGGCATTCCAGAATTTCAAAGTTCGAGAAATCATAAGGGAAGAGGAATGATTGTTGGTTGTTCGCTTGAAGTCCTGAAAGATGAAACTAGGGGGTAACAGGTGGCATGTGTTCGACGCATTGAAGGAGTCAACCTTCACTGACAATTGGCATTTCATAATTTTCCAAGAGCTATGGAAATACATCAGGACTCTGAAACTTACGAAACCTGAATTCCTTTGTGGCTTTAAAAAAGGGTTTAATTAACCCTTGGCGTGTTTATAGTGAAGATCCTGAGTGGATCTCGTCCAAAGGGTCAGGGGTCTGCGTCACCTGAGCTCAATTATTATCACGTTGAAAAGATAGCTTTAACTGTCATTCATGCAGTCCAACATTTACACCATTATATATTGCTTTTCAAGACTATTGTGGTTTCCAATGTCAATCCATTTCAATACATCCTTACCAGGCATATCATAGGGGAGAACATAATAAATGGATTGCCATTTTACAAGAATTTGATCACGATTTTTCTTTTGTGAAATCCAAGAAATCACTAGTCTTCGCAGAGTTAATATTTGACTTTCCACGATTAGATGAGGATTTTATCCATGTTGATTCGTTTGCGGATAAACACATTTTCCTTGTCTCGTTGTCTGACCCCTGGTATGGAGACATTGTTCTCTATCTTCAAACTTTGAAGTTCCTTCAACATCTCTCGCGAGATGACTGACAACGTGTACGGTAACAAGCTAAGAATTACACTATCATTGGTGACACTTTGTATCGTTGAGGAATAGTCAATATCCTATGTCATTGTTTAACTCACGAGGAAGCCGAGTCAGTCCTAAATGATTTCCATAGTGGGGCTTGTGGTGGTCATATATCCGGGCTTGCGAAAACCCAAAAATTTTTGCGAGCCAGTTATTTATGGCCATATATACTTAAAAATTGTGTTGAAGCGGTTAAGAAGTGTCAACCATGCGAGGTTTTCACTCAAAAAATGCGCTAACATCCAAACCCTATTCACCTAGTCATTACCATCGGTCCCTTCACCAAGTGGGGGGTGAAATTCATAGATTGAAACGCAAATTTGGCTGGGGGGAATCAACACATTATCACGGTCGTTGACTACTTTACTAAGTGGGACAAAGCCATGCCTACAGTTAAATCTGATAGAAAGACTGTCGCCTTCTTCGTATTCAATCAAATTATCGTCCGGTTTTGTATCCTGAGTGATATTGTCACTGATCATGGTAGTCACTTTCAGAATGAAATTATGGAAGAGATAGCATACAAGATGGGGTTTAAGAATGGTCATTCTTCCCCTTACTATGCCCAGGAAAATCGACAGGTAGAGGCCATCAACAATTCTCTCAAGACTATTTTGCAGAAAACTATTAGCCATAGTAATTCTGACTAACACATTATGCTATATTCCGCACTTTGGGCATATCGAACCTCGGTTAAGACTTCCACCGGATTTCCCCTTCCCAGTTAGTACACAGTGTGGATTCGATACTACCTATTGAATGCAACATCCCTTCTTTTAATTTGGAAGTCATGCTCCTACCTGAGACTTGCAATCTCGAGCAATGCCTTGTACACCTAGAGAGTCTTGATGAGAAGCATAGAGACGACTCTACGACTATCGAGGAATACAAAAGATGTGTCAAGTTCTAGTACGATAATTCTGTCTGTCCTCGATTTTATGCTGAGGGTGACTTGTTCCCCTTATACGATCAAGCCAAAGAACTACTAGGGGCAGGCAAGTTTAAATCCACATGGAACAGTCCTTACATCGTGTGATGTGTCTCAAAAAAAGGAGCCTATGAGTTAGAATATTATGAAGGGAATATGTTGGTCGATCCCAAGAATGGGATCTACTTGAAAATATATTACTCTTGAGCCCCAAGCTTGGGCGAAACTCTTTTTATGCTAATGTAATTTAATGTATATATCTTTTCGCTTTCTTTTTTTCTTCAACTTGCTTATCATGTTTTCCCTTGGTTGGAAGATGTCAATGGATTCTTCGGTCTACTTAGGATTCCCAAATGGAGGCAGTCGTCATACATGGAAATCGGTTTCCGCTGCTTGGGTGGTTTACTCACCCGAGGGTCTAGTGGTGTCTTCAGGTGGCGTATTCCTAGGGCCATCCACAAATAATGTGGCCGAATATAGCGCCATTATAAAAATTTTGTGCAATGTTATATCACATGGTATTCTCTCTTTAGAGGTTCGCCTGGATTTCTAGTTAGTATTATTCTAGTTGAATGAAAGTTACCACGTGCGTGATCCTACTTTACTCCAACGATTCCTATGGGTACGTATTTTAGAATGACAGTTTGATTTTATTACTTATTATCACATACCTAGGAGTTCTAATTATGTGTTTGATGCTTATGCTAATTTTGTTTTAGATTGGAATTTGTCACATAAGTAAAGAAAAGAAATCCATCTCTTCAATATACACATTGTAATATAATTAAGGCCGAAGATCCCCACTTTATATATATATTAAAAAATATGATGTTTATAGTACAAAATTTGGGCTAACACACACAATACACATATAGAACTGATAATACAAGATCCACAACATCTACGCTTGTAGTACCGGATGTGTGTCATGATAACAAACTATGTCGTTTACAAGACACTAAAAGATTCACACCCAAGCTCTGGGCACACCAACCACTTGCCGCTACATGGCCTCCGACAGATCCTCTACCTGAACAATCAAAATCCTTTGAGTCAAATGAGACAGGTTGCCCTGCACGTTTTGAAGGACTCTCTTTGCTTCTCCTCCCGTTGCCTCATCTCCCTGGTGCCTCCGACGATGTCGGGGAAGGCCATCTGGCCATCATGGACCCACGTTTGTGTCACACAATTGTCTCGTTAGTACTTAAGCATCATCCAAAAACATTTTTTTTTTACTATACAAAAATACAAAAAAAATGAAATACTTAAAAACATTTGACATACCTATGTCCCTGTAGGCAGTCCCTGGTGGAAGTGGCATGTCANTCCGACGATGTCGGGGAAGGCCATCTGGCCATCATGGACCCACGTTTGTGTCACACAATTGTCTCGTTAGTACTTAAGCATCATCCAAAAACATTTTTTTTTTACTATACAAAAATACAAAAAAATGAAATACTTAAAAACATTTGACATACCTATGTCCCTGTAGGCAGTCCCTGGTGGAAGTGGCATGTCAAGGTCCACTCTTAATTCAATCCCTACATAGGGGTAGTCATCTAGAGAAATGACCTATCACCTCCACCAGTAGAAGAAATCATTGTTGTAGGGTGTGGGAAGCCTACCTCCCCCCTCTCATATTATCACCTCGGTCCACCGTGCCATGGCTAGATCACGAGGTCCTCTCAGAATGATATCGACTCTAGGTCCCAAACCTGGAACACACTCAAAGAAAAAGATGCATAAGATAGAGGAAAAATTAAATCTCCTCTTGCCACCCTTTTTGCACTCTATCAACTGGCTCTTCATATTAGCCAGTAGTGAGGTACACCAATCATATATTGTGGGTCTCAATCACTCTACAACATAGAACATGAACAACCTCAATTCCCGATGCAACGAAGCTGATCATGTGATCCTGGTCAACATGAGGACAAAAATCTTGAGGATAACATTGTTTATCGCTCGAACGGGGAATTGACTCCCGAACTTTGGGGTCCCTTCTACACAATGAGCATCTATGTACTCCTCTATATTCATACTGCTCCCAACTCCCTGGGATTTAAGGTTCACCACCTCACCCCGACATGATAACCTAGTAAAAAATAATATATCCTCGACTTCGATCCTCAATGGTTTCCCATTGAGTTTGAATCTCTCACTGTCAGGATCCTAGTAATCCACAAGCATCTCAAGCAACCTCACCTAGTTTGTCATCCCTTTGTGATCAGAATCTGGACCAGGGGTCAAAATTTAGCCAAAAAATGAAATATTCAGAATCACTTCAAATCGAACAGGTGCGTAGGCCTTGTCATCACAAACCCAATGCAACTCGAACGGGTTCAAATGGACATTGGATGAGGGAGATATCGCATTCTGTTCAAATTGTCAAACAGGTAAAAAATATTCGCTAACTGTATAGTCCATACAATTGCTGATGTGGCAGGGTCGTACACTATGTGGCAGGGCCATACACTGATGTGGCAGGTGATGAGTTGGAAGATAGTTGGTATTTGGGAAGTCGAATCATTTCTCGACACATGACATATCTTTGACAAGTGGGATGGTGCCACATGGCCCAGACATGGGCTGCCACATGGCACCGTATTTAATTTGGTTTTGGTTGTTTAAAATTATATGGAGTCTTGTTGGCAGCCAATTCATTTTTTTCTATTTCCCTAAAAGCTGCCTACACCTATGTCTCCTGAACTTCAAATTTCCATCGCATCTTGTAGATAGACGACATTTTCATTTCATGCAACACTTGCAAATTGGTCAATTTAGTTTTCACGACTGAAAGCATGAAAACTCCTCTATTGTTTTTGAACTGTCATAGTTTTTTTTTCGATGTCTTGAGTGGCACTTTACCTTTGGTTTATCATGTGGCTGAAAAGATTTTTCAAACTATGCCTATTCGGACGCTTTTACTTTGAATGCACAATTTGATTTTATTAAACTGATAAGGCATTGAGCATGTAAATTTATGGGTTATACTTGATTTTGGTTTTTATATGATCTGATCCTTATTATTATAAGCTCTTGGCTTATCATTTTTATCTCTTATCACAATGTTTTATAAACTTGGATTGCACATTATGCAACAAGCGCGTGGGTAACATATGAGTTCGATTTCATATTGAATGGAAATAGTTTGACGTTATACAATGGCGCATATTTAAATTATGGTTTTGGTTTTACATTGATTAATGGCGCATTGGTATATCATCCACTGTTTAATCCTTGGGTTAGCCGAATATTATGGTTTGAATGATGTTATGATGGATTGAACAACGCTGTACTTTGCCATTACTATACTGCATGGCGGTGATAATCCCACCACCCTCGCACACGCACATTAATTTTCCTCCCCTTTGAGTGCTCGTAGCTGTTAGCCCAAACAATTTTTTCTCCTATGCATTGTTGTGTTCAATCAAACCCTACCATGCACCCGCACCAGGGCTCCAGTCGTAAGGGATGAATCCAATGGTAGCCTGGCATTGTTGATGTTCGACAGTGCTTGCAGTGACATTGAGGAATTTGGATGGCTCCCGTTCATACGAAAGTTTGATGGCTTTAACCCTTGCGTGGCTCGACAATTCGCATTAACCTTTGATGGTTGCCAAGCCAAAGTTGGGGATGTCCAATTGGAAATTGACGAGAAATTTCTCAGTTTAGTTATCGGTCTACCTGCAACTGGACAGAAGTGGTCAAAAAATTGCAAAGTGGAAGATGTCCTGTGGACATTGCTCTTCCAGTCACGAAGGGTAAGCACCTGTGACAAAGGTTTGCCCACGAATATGCTCAAGCAACATTGGCACGATTTGCTGATTATAACCAATCAGTTTACCACCTGCGAGGGCCGGTATGGTTTCGTTTTCTTGTACCACCTTCGGCTACTTATGGTTTTCATGGGCTATGAGATTAATATGCCTTATTACTTGCATAGGAGTCTATTAAAAATGTCTAAAAGATACAAACGGAGCTAGGTCGATAACAACCTTTTTCACTTTGGGTTATTTAAAATGCTTGTGGTTTGTCATTTGGGGTTACAATGAGACTGTTGGAATGATTTTCTTAATCACAATAATTTTGAGGACTCAAGCCCACCATAGGTTGACAAACCTGTGGTGAGTGAGAGCAAGTCTGTACCCCCTGTGCCTTACAGTGCTCTGTTACCTAAACCTCTATCCGACTCACCTATTGACCTACCCAATTCTATCACCAAGGATGTGGAAAATGTTAAACCCATGGCTAAAAGGCCTAAGGCAAAACCTACTACGAATTCCAAAGGAAAAAAGAACACCCGATTAATCTCTCGCATGGCAAGAAACAAAGCGAGACTTCCTTTCAACCCTGACCCTATCGTGGTGAGTGAAGACTCTGACTCGGAGGTTGAACGTTACCTAGAAAGTGAGTATCCTTATTCTGAAGGTCTGTGTGACAAACCCTCATACGACTTTGTCAAAAACCTACCACCTTTCTTGCAAAATGATCCTAATTACCCAGGCATCAAAATGCCTTGTGAAAACCCCGGTGACTCGTCAAAACCCCCTCCTGCTCTATCTCAACCAGCTGCTCCACCATGTGATCAGTGTGGCTCGTGGTTAGAAAGGTATTACCTTGATGTGCCAATGCTACAGTCCAGAATTCATGCTCTGGAGGAACAAGTTGCAACGCTCACCAGTCAAAAGGATAAATTGCTAGCCACCGATAAGAAATAGCGAACAACAGGCTCTATTTTGTTTAAGAACGTAGAGTCAGCTACAACGGTTGTTAAGTCAAAATTGGCATAGCTCGAGCAGTCTCACTGGTATGACTATCACCTGTTTATATGACATCCTCATTGGTGGGAGAACAAGGATATGGAGTTCTAATACAAACTGAAGCAGAATTTGGTGTTTTGTCACAGCTTTAGCTTCTCATTATATCAATATTGTGTTTCATGTTATGTATATCAATTTGTGTCTGGTTAATGACTACTTTAGCTATCTTAATCATGTGCAAATGATATAATTTTAATCACTGTAATCCATATCTGGTTTCTTCCAAGTGTATAAAAGACATAACAATTGTTTAATTCAGTTTGTGAATGACAGGTTTATCTTCTTCATAAGTTGAATTATCAAATATAAGTTTTTGCATAACAGGTTTCCCTTATTGCAGAGATTTATAAATCTTATAGTTGTTATGATTTTTTATGTCTTGTTTGTCCTTTAAACCAACTCAAAGAACATCAAATCCGATCGTTTACGAAAAGCTTTTGGATCAACCGGTGCGAGTTTCCTTCCTCCGACCAGCTTCAGAGTTATCATACACGGGACAAATTAGGAGCGCTTCTAGGTCAGTTAATCTTTTATTTGTTGTTTTCGTAAGTAGTTTAATTCAGATATAAGCTTAATTAGATTTATATTAGATCGTTTAATTTCAGTAGTTTTATTTCTTTTTCATAAAATATAAAAAATCAAAAAAAATATATCTCGCTATCTTAAGGCAGAAAACACATGAGTTTTGCAGGTTTTAATTAAATCTGTAGGGTGTTTATATTGTACATTTGTGAATAAGTAATATTGCAGCTGGTAATTAGATAGTTGATTTGAGTTATTATAATAGTAATTAGTATATTGTATATAATAGTTAGAATAGTTATATTTAGTTTTAGTTTAATTTAGTAGTTTGTTTTAATTAGATTAGTGTATTAGTTTGTTTTTCATTTATTGTTAGTTAGTTTTAGTTAGTTTTATTTGTTTTAGTTAGATTAATTAGTTTACATTAGTTTTATTTTTGGTTTTCTTAAGACCTTAGAGCGGCCAACAGAGTCGTTAAACCCGTCAGGGTGGTCCATTCCAAACAACTTGGGTTATTTAGACAACCCCGGACCGGTTCCACTCTCTCAATTGACGGACGAACAATTTCCCTCGTCAACAAATGGCGCTAGAAGGAGGGCTTGAAATTAATTAATGGCATGAGGCGGTCGCAAGACTCCTCCTCCACCTAATCACACACCTATTGTGACTAGAAGTCGTTCACAAGATAATATCCCCCCTCAAACAACAACTACTTCAACCGAAGATCTACAGATCACAATTGAGCCAGCAACCCCTAATCCTACAGGTGGTGATTTCCAAGAGATCGTTCGTCAATCTCTTATTAAAACACACAGTACCTTAGCCAGTCTTAGGCAACCAAACCGCCCATGGGGTCAACCTTTGGACTTATCTGATATCAGAGAATAGTTAGGTGACATTGACCTCGATGTGAATTCTCCAGATCCAAACACAAATCCTACTGCAGGAGGATCTGGGATACCTCCTTCACCACCTCCCTCATCTCCTTCTTCTTCTGGAGGAGATTCCTATTCTGATGAAGGAAATCCACCTTCTCAGCCGTCCACACCCAATACCCCAATGGAAAATCATAACAACCCTGCTAGACCCTGGTTGGACCAGGATGCAGTAGCTGTAGCTGGAGCCCAACACCCTTTACCCAAGCACCTGGAGAAATGGATTCCTAAGTTTGATCCCGATTCAAAACAAATAGCTGAAGATCATATCAAAAAATTTATGTTAGCCATCAGA
>SNQJ01S0020680.1:91362-116246 GCA_010110895.2 Picea sitchensis
GGAAGAGGAGATTCCATCATCGATGTGAGTCAAGATGATTCACAAGAAGACGATTTTCAGCAAAAAAAATCACCATTGAATTGGCTTGGTAAGAAATGGTTAGATTTCTTGAGAAAGTAAGGCTTGCATTTCTTTGTTTGTAGATGCACATTTCAGCCTTATGAATGCATTTGTGTTGAGAGTATGACAAGTACAACTTGTATGATGCAAGTTGCATGTGAATGCAATTCATTTGAAGGAATTCTTGTTTTGTTGCACAACTTCACCAGGAGGATGTAAAAGAGTGGCATAATGCTCACTTGTTATAGCCATATATCTTTTTCATATTCAACTCTTATGTACCCACATGTTTCAGGTTCATGTACTTATGTTTGTACTTGAAGGAGAGTTGAAGAGCTATGCACATGCATGTGTTTTTGTGTGTGTGTAAACAGTGAACTTGGTGATAGTTCATCCTGAATGACTCATGATTGTAACATGATTGTGTGTCATGAATGTCCCTTTGTCATTTTGGGAAGGTCGATATGTTTCAAATGAGTCTTGACTTGTGTCAATGTTGTCTTGATGACTATGTTGTGTCGATCATGTTTTTCAACTTATGTTTATTCGATGGTGTTTTTTGGCTTGTAAGTCGATTTTGATTACACCAAGATGCAGGAAAACACCATGTGCTTTGATGAAGTACAAGATGCGACCATTTTCTTGAAGAGAAAAAAGACTTTGTTGGAATCATTTTCAGTCTTGTATAAATTTGTTTTCAAGATTGATGGTTTTCTTGGTTTGTGACAAGATGTAGCAGGAAATTTTTTGCAGCCATTGTAGAGCGGATTGTTTTGACGCCAAAGAGTTCACAAGAGGGACTTGATTCTTAGTGGGAAGGTTGGCAGTGTTTCAAGCACAAAGAGAATAGTGGGTCAGCAACAACCAGAGAACAGTGGTTGAGGGACATAGCCAATTACATTGCAAGGCATGTCAAGGTATCCAGGTGATTGTCAAAAAGACTTTTCAAGTAGAATCAATTGATAGAACTTGGAAGTAGAAGAGTATTGAAGCTCAAGCAGATAATCATAAGCTTTTGTGGGTCCAAAATCCTTTCAGTGGGAAGGTGTGATCAGAATTTGGACCAGGGGTCAAAATTTAGCCCAAAAATGAAAGTGTTCAGAATCACTTCAAATCAAACAGGTGTGTAGGCCTCATTGTCATGACCAAACGCAACTCGAATGAATTCAAACAAACATCAGATGAGGGAGATATCATGTTTTGTTCAAATTGTCAAACAGGGAAAAAAGAACTGTTGACAGTACAGTCCGTACAGTTGCTGACATGGCAGGGTCGTACGCTAATGTGGTAGGTGTTGAGTTGGAAAACAGTTGGCAGTTGGGTGGTCGAATCATTTCTCTACATGTGGCATATATTTGACAAGTGGGATCGTGCCACGTGGCCTAGACATGGGTTGCCACGTGGCACTGTATTTAATTCGGTTTTGGTTGTTTAAAATTATATGGAGTCCATGGGGATCGAACCCCAGAACTCCCACCATGGTGGAGCGCCTTCACACGGTGTGGGTTACCAATAGCCCATGTGCTATTTCTTATTATATATATGTGTTTATATTTATTTAAGTTTGTTTTGTGTTAAGGTTTGGGCGCGGTTCGGGCTGGGGCTAAGCCCCAACCCCCATTCATATGAAGAGCACCATACGACCACATCGTGTGCATGTGTTTCAAGCACATTCAAAACCCCATGCACCTGGACACTTGGTGCTTAACCATAAGTTTAAAAACTTATCCCTTTTATGTGCGGAGGTGCGGTCACATGGCCATGCGCCCAACAACTTACGGTTAGGGGGCTAGGTTCCCTAACCATTCTACAGTTGTGCGTGTTTTGCGGTTATGTGTGTGGTGTTGGGTTTAAGCACATATAAATACATAGAGGCTAGTTTGGACACACAGAGGTGCGTTTTGGCGAACTAAAGACAACAAACTTGAAGGAGGAAAATGGCAGGAGGCCTAACTTCTTCATTTTTTGGCCAAATGAGGTGTTGAAAAAGCCCAGCTAGGGGTTTTTGGATGTTCGGAATCCATTAGAACTATTTTCAAAGCCATTTGGAGACTTTTATTGCATTTTTTACACCATTTAAGTTTCAGGGAGCTCCAAGAAGCTTAGGGCCCCCATTGATGGAGGCCATGCTCAAATGAGCCCAAGTCTGTTTTTTGTGACTGAATAGTCATTTTTGGATAATTGTTATTCTCTGAACACATTGGGATAGGTTTCAGAGGCATCTGAGAAGTTTTACAGGTGTTTTTTCCACAAGGAATCTCAAGGAATCTCAAGGCCACATGTAGAAGAGGTCATGCCCGGATGAGCCATGATCCGTTTTCAGAGTTCTATTAGTCATTTTTGGGGTTTTTATGTATTCTGAACCCAATGGTACAGTTAGTAAATCCATTGGAGTTGAGAAGAAACTTGTAAAAGAATCTTTGACAAACTAATCCCAGAGAGCCTAGTCCATTGATGGAGGCTCAAGGAGATGTAGCCCAGTTGGGGGTGAACTCCTTTATCATGTTGTTCTTGTTGTGAGTGTTTGTTGGTTATTACGTGTTTCATGTTATATTTGTTGTTGTATTCTTTAAAATACATATTTAACCTTTCAAATAACCTCACACATACACACATAAAATAATCCTAAACTTGACACATAAAACCTCTTGCACAACTTTGACATAGAGCAAGGTCCTGAAAAGTTTATTTTAATGGAGTAGAGGGTGCTTGCATAGAAAAACAAGTCAGCCTCCTATTTTCAGATCACTTTGAGTGCTCAAAATTTATACAAGCCACATATTTTCAAGGCCATTTTGACCCCCAGATATTTGTCCACAACAACATCTACCTGCTCGTGCTCCCTTTCCCTCTATTCTAGCACTATCCTACCAGATAAAAATCAATTTTTGAGTTAGCAACCATAGAAAGCATTGATTATGGACTTGTATGCAAGATGCTTCATTTACAGTCGCATATAGGGCTAAGTACACGTGCCCTTTATTTTAAATAGTCATGTATAACCTCATTTATACGTGACTCGATGAATGGTGGCCTGCGTACACTGAATTATTCAATTTGTGCCCTAATTTACTCAAATTTTGAAACCTGATTTAAAAATATAATACACTAGAAAAGAAGAGGAGGGGAAGAGGAATTACCTGGTCTAGACGGATTTTGATTTCATTGCCTGACGCTCCCACAATCACCGGTTGAAGATCAAAGGTAATTTGGTCTAATTTTCACTATTTGGGTAAAAAGTCAAAATGACATAGTAATTTTTTGTTTTATTACTATTTATAATATTTTTTACCCACTTTCTATAGTTTTGAGTCATTTGTTTGCCTTATGGACTAATACAATAGTGGATTGAGTTGGTTTTTGTAGTTTTCACTAGGGATTCTTGCGGATTTCAACATTATGTTGACTGTTTGTAACCACCGACAGGTATTTTCGCTACCCAACATATAGGATAGGTATCCATTACACCATGCACTTTTGCATTGTCCTATAATTGTCACTCACATGCCTTAGGTATGAACGTATTTGTTGCAACACAGAACCTTCCATCTCCTATAAGACGTGTTGTTATCAAGTGGTAGAGAGTTACTAAACATGGGTTCCCTAGTTATATCCTCCGCTTCATTCGGTTCCCATGTAGAGATTGTTTCCATAGGACTGGAAGTCCTTTATAGTTAATACATGCCTTTATGTTGAGCCTCATTTATCACTCATAAACATACTTCCCTTTACCTAGAGGACTCCCAACTGAGTCTAATTTAAGATCTTTTCCAACTCGTCTTCAAAAAGTGAAAAGATTGTTGAGTGAACTTGTCTCTTTCCCACTCGTAAATTAGACTTGAAAGGATGTCTATTTGGTACAAGTTTATATCTTTTTCACACCAAGTAGACTAGAAGATCATGAAAAAGGACATTTTTTGGCATTAATTTGTGAATGCATCTCATGCCCTTGCTTGCAGTATTGAGCCTATAGTTGGTTCTCGCTTTGCGTTATAAACGGTTTTCCTCAGCAATTTTTCATCCTCAACCAAGCAGAGCCTCGTTTATATCCTTCACAATTTGAAACCCTATACCTATGAGGGAACATTCCCCTGAGTTTCCATATCCCGCATGCATCTCCTTGCATTAAGCATAGGTATGTTCCACTACTAGAACTCATTTTGATTACTTGCGACGCATGTTTCCTCCCCTGTATCATAGAATTCATGTGTAGATGAAAAAACAAAAAAAGACAGGTGGGAAGGGAGTATTATATTATATTGGAAGCAATCGTGTCTCCTTTGAATAGAGAACAAAGTTATTGAGTCCATTTGTCATCATAATTTTGGGTTTATCATGGCATTAGGAAGCTGAGCTCATTACAGAGAGTTTTCTCTACTGACTGGTTACTCTTCCAATCCCTATGGAGAATTTCATTGATTCCTTCTGCATCTCATGGTTTCATCATTGAGTCTATGTTGTCAGAGTCTTCCATATGTCTCATGCTCTTGTTCAAAGTAAGTCTATCAAACTGTGTCAACTATTCCTAAGAACTCTTGACTTTTCAGGTCAGCCATACCCTCAGCTTTTCTTAGAATCACATGATGTTGTAGTCCTATCATGTGCCTTGTTCCTACTTCCATCATTGGTAGGTAAACTTGAACCCAAAAATCAACATTTCATCATTGGTCATTGACTGAGTGGTTTCCCTTGTGTTCAACGGTAAGACTATTCACACATTGGGATTCGTGTAGTGTCTTGGATTCTGTTGTCGTCCTTATACACACTTGCAAACGTGAGCTAAGTACTACTCACTTGGTGTGTCCTTGGAGGCACAATGCCTAGCTTAGAAGCCCACACTATCACTTTGACTTGAACCTCTTCCGTCTAGGCTAACTCCTAGGGAAGCCAAGGGGGGTAGACCCTAGTTACTAGATGAGATTAAGAGTTTTAATATTCTAGGAGTTGGTTTTAATTGGTTAAAATGTCAGGGGGAATCTATCCTAATATGTCAATCAACAAATGCAAGATGCAACTATCTAAGTATGAGAGTTAGACCTTTTCCTAGGGAAACTAAGACTAGTGCCTAAGATTGGGAAATGGAGTCGACTAAGTTAAGGGGGTGTTCGTTACAATATAGTTTACAAGTTAAAAAGTATTACAATAAGACAAATACAATTAGATACAAATTAATATATCAGATATACAGATTAAGACTAGATACAAGATAGACAATATACTAAAATGTTTACTTGCATGTGAAGGAATTAAAGATACTCAAGATAAAGAAATCATCAACACATGAAGCCAAGCATGCTCACAACAGATAGAGTTCCGTTGGACTGCTTTTCAATGGCCAAGAGACACAAATCATTCAATACCCAATCAAGAGAATTCCTCCAGGTGGATGCGCACTTCTTGAAGGATCACACCAAAGATACAGGAACATAATAAAGATGAAAGATTTGAAAGTAAAGTGCTCCAGATGAAGAGATATAACCACTTAAATGTTTATTCTACAATAAATAAATTAATTTGCATATGACAGTGAGACGAGTGAGCTTGCAAGTATGTAACTGTATTGCTTGGTGTTGTAGACTGAAAATTGAATTAAGTGGTTAAGTGTGGCATTGATTCTAGATCTATCTAGGTGTCAACCCAAAAATCTCCTCCCCCTATTACCAAGTGGTTGTTGGATGCTCAACAAGTGAGGCAACGAGGCCTACCCTAGCTTCACAGGTCAACCCTAAGGCCGAGTACTCCGGAAAATTTCCGTGGATTTCCACAAAACCCCAGTTTTTAAGTGGCAAAGATGGTGAGTTAAGGTGTCCTATTAAGTCTAATTAATGAATTTTAGATCTATGAGCTAAATATTGTGAAGCTTTCTCAACAAAGTTACCAAAGTACTGAAAATTGAAAGATGTGAAGGCCGAAGCCCTTTAGACAATGGATTGCAAGTTAAATTTTAGTTTCCAGAAAAGGCCTTGGGGACCCAAACCATAATTAACGATTGAGTTCTTAGTTATTATATTGAAAATGTGAAGTGTGAGAACTGAAAGTAACTTGCGGAATTGTAAAAGGTTGATTAATTGAGCCTTTATGAAACCAATGTTAGCATGCGCATGTGTAATATAAAGATTAGATAAACTTAGACTTGCATGCAATGGAAAATAACGATCTAATCTAAGCCACCTGGTCTCTAAGATAGCATGTGTTATGAGATCTATTCTAGATTATTTTAAGTTAACCATGCATGTAGAAATCACGACTAATCTAGCTAAGCTTGCAAGGTAAAGACTGAAAGGAAATCAAGCTGCTTGGGTACAACTCCTTCGGGCTTGCATTTACAGTATTTTAGAGTAGATTGGAAGAAGAAAATGTTACCCAGTGAGAGGATTTGTTTGGAGGGTGTGTTGTGCATGTGATTTGGGCATCATGCCCTCTTGTCTTGGTAAGAACCTGCAAAAATCAGCAAGCTATTGCTTGCTGATTTTAGATGCAACACACTCAGAAAATGTTATGAAATCTTGGTTTTTAGGAAAAGATTCCGTGCATACAAGAACCAGAAAATTAAATGATTTTAGGTGAATTATCTAAGCATGTTAGCTACCGAAATGAAGAATGAGAGAAGGTGAACAATATCAGAAATAACTTGGAGTGTATGTGAGAAGTAAAGGTAAATCTGTGCTTGGACTTAGCCCAATATCCTCTCCTTGAAGTGTCCTACAAAGATTAAACAAAATGTGAGACTAAGATATATAATGAAGGCATATATTAATAATCAAAACTACTTTTAATCATTAGTACATGCAGATAAAATAAGTTAGCAATTATACAATCACTAAACTTAGTTAAGTAAAATACTTTACCCAACAATCTACCTATAATCACACAAATATCTGAAACAAAATGATTTCACCTCATATGCATATAATGAGCCCAGACTACTCTTGAGATCGATCTATCCTCCAAAGAATATCCTTTTATTATCCAAATGGAAGAAGTTGTAGCAACTACTTGCTACAAGTTCTTCAAGAGCCACACCAATGAAGACAAGTGACAATAATGATGAGAGAGGAAGAGAATAAGATGGTGAGAAAACAATAGCATAGCAGTGCAATAATGAAAGGTAAGAAATGAGGGAGTGAGAGGTCTCTTAAATAGCTTGAGAAGCTAAGGAGACCCCTCTTGTATCTTCAACACTTGTCAAATATCCAAGGGACAAGACAACTCAAAGGCCAAGATGAGCCAATGAGATGATAGGCGTTTAGGTTGAAGGAAATGGAAAAAGATGATGTGGATGGGGAGAAAGAAAAAAAAGGGAAACGTATGAACTAAGAGGAGACCCACGTATGGGTTGAAGGAGGGGATCCATGCTTTCATTCCACTTTTAATGAGATGTTTCCATCTCTGCATGAGACACTTCCAAACAAACTAAGGATAAATCATGAGAGATAAGAGGAAAGACGTGAGGACTGGTTGGCAAGAGTTGGAGTGCATTGGGAGTGTGTTGGCACACTCCTTAAAAGAAATAGATTGGTGGAAGGGAAAGGAGTATGTGGAGGGAGGATAAGGGACTCATGCTCCAAGATTAGAGAGATTCCACGTATTTACGTGGGAGAGGAACGTGAGATTTAGCTAAGGAGTGAGAGATGTGAGGTAACGAGTTGGTTGGAATGAGGTACGCGAGGTTGAGTTGGAGGGATTTTGGAGTCCACATGCCTTAAAGGTAGGCGAGTGGGTAAGGAGATGGGTAGGGGAGGCCCCACGTTCTAATTAAAACATGAGTTAACAACTATTATGTGGGAGGTGCGTGAAATAGGTGAGGGACGTGTGAGGGACGTGAGGTGAGTGAGGGAAGAGTGTGGTAGCCACACTCCAAAGGATGATGTGGAGGAGTGAAGTGTATGAGTGGAAGGGAAGAGGGGCCCTCAACAAATTTAAATAAAAAATCAAAAGCTTACGTGGGGGGGGGGTGTATGTATGGTAATTGAGAAGTTAATTAAAAGGTGAAAATAAATTATAAGTGGGTTCAAGGGGTAGGCAAAGTTTAGGAATAGGTTAGGTGGGTCCCTCTCATAATTAATGGCAACTAATTCACCCGATTTGACTAACTATTACAAAATTGGCATTTGCCCATGTCGTGGGTTTGGACAAACAACCTAGAAAAACTTATTTGGAGGAGTTGAAACTTGGTCCATGGGTTCTGTGGGTCTCATTATATTTCTTTTGAGTACAAACACCCCTATCAAAAATCTCGGGACCTAAGTTTTACATTAAATACCCAGAATTAATTAATTAATTAATCAATTAATTAATTCGGAACCTTAAAAAATAACCTAGCTATACTTGAGGGAATTCCATGAAACTTCGTGTGCTATCTTACATGCTCATTTACAACATTCCTAAACACTATCTACCGAGGAATTACTTCATTGGAATTCCTTTCACCACTTTGGAGGATTTATTGGGTGGGAGTGAAAAACTAAAGGGAGATTAACCCGACTGGTTAGGGCACATTAACCTCCTGAGGATAAAAAACACTCAGTGAAAGGAACTCTCCTAATGAATAAACGATAAGGAAACTAAACTAACATGATCCATGTAGACCTACTACATTATAAACCCACACAGGGGTGCGGTAATCGCGCTTACAAAACTGTGTGCTGTAGCAAAAATGTCATGTAGAACCAAAAAGTCTTCGACATGTTTGCATATGTTGATGCACATATTCATGGTACATGGAGTTTACCCCCTAGTTGAAGAGGCAGTCAACATCTGGCTCCACATGGGAACGTGTGTTCGATCTTCTCACTTGAGACGGAGAGCATACGAGAATCCAGCACCTACAAAATAGAGTGCTCACCGGAGTGCACACCAATAACCAACATTAGAATACATACATACATATAAATGAAATGAATGTGTTTAACAATATCTACATTATGAAATAAGTAAATTACAACATTGTAAATAAAAAATGAATCTATGATATAAAAATAAATCTATGTACATATCGACATAATGAATGAAACAATACAAAACTATAATACAAGGAAAAGGGTTAGAGATACGTTACAGAGGGTGTCCAAATGGACACCAAGTTGTTGCATGAAGAACACTTCAAGGAGGGATATTCTCACTAGCATGTCTGACTTCATGTTGTCCCATTGGCTGAGAAGAGTTACTAGAAAACTGATACACTTTATGCTGGCTGCTTATTCTTTCATGTGAATCCCGACTTGTAACCTTAGGCCATTTGGGGTAGGGCCCCTTAAATTTTTTTTTATGTTTTTCCATAGTTTCCAAATGAAAATTTTGTGAACTTAGTTTCCCCTTAAGAGGTTTGGCACACCTTTTATTAGGGATGGTATACTTTACTTTATCAATACAAACCTTATCATCCCTAGTAAATTCCATAAGATTTTCATCACTTAATCTATCTTTAATTTTTCCAATTTCTGCAAAATAAGGAGGGGGTGGCCCAAGAATTCCACCTGACCTATTCTGACCTCTAACTGATTCCTCTGATGCAGGATGAATTGGTGAAAATTTTTCAACTGACACGTCTAATTTTGACTTTAACTCTGAAGAAGACAAACCATCATCTGTCTTATCCAAATCTTCCTCAAGAAAAATCCCATCAAAAGAATCCATGGGGTCCCAAATATTACAAATGCTTGGGGGCCTATTATTTAATTTCAGCTTTATAGGAGTGGAATCTATCTCATTTTCCTTTTTCCTAGGATCTTTCACATGATATTTTCTTTCCAAATCTCTATTCAATCTAAAATCTAAACCATTTGGAGTTGGAATGGTGGCATAAGTTAAGTCCATCTGTATATTACCACCTAAATCAGTAGTTGTCTTTCTATTTAGCAACATACCCCAAGTATCTGATGCATCAATTACAACAATATCCATCTCAATCATGATATATGGGAATGCAACTAAGTGTACTTGTAATCCCTTAATCAAACCATGCACCGCTATGGTTCTGCTATCCATAGCACAAATGTTATGATAAGGCCTAGATATTCTTAAGTTCAACTGTTCCATTACTTTCTTAGTCATAACATTTGAAGTATCTCCTAAATCTAACATACAATTATGAAGAATAAAATTGTTCACGAGCAAGGATAGGTAGAAGGGTCTATTCTTTTCATTCCCCCTATCCATATTTTGTAGAATAACCAGTGCATCTTGATAAGTTATGGATTGTGGAGGGTCAACACTTTTTCGAGAAGGAAAATCTATGGCTCTGAGTAGTTTCTCCCTCTGAGAAGGAATCTTCATTAATTCTGACACAGGTACCAACATTTTTGCATTACTTAACCATCCTCCTAAGTCAATATTTAAATCTGAGCTTGCATACACATATGACTTAGGGGGGTTTTGAGCTACCTTGGGAAAGTTTTCTTGGTTGTTAATTTGATTTTTATTTCCATTCCTTTGGTAGTTAATGCCTCTAAAATTATTCATTTCAGCTACTTGTCGTGGAGTAGGTTTAGGACCAAACATTTCTGTCACCTTATCCACCACAACATCACTCATGCAATTGAAATTTCTCGCCCCGTAATTATGTTCATCTGAATATATCCTATCATACATGCCATCATTATACTTATGACCAAACATATTAACTTGTTCATTCGAAGATCCATAAGGTCCCTCCTCATCATCAAGGTGCATGAAGACTTGGCACCTTGATTCATCATGGAATTGCCCACAAGGTCTGGAATAATGAACAGCCTGGTGGTCAACCCAATTAGTGGATTCAAATGGATTTGGTGGTCTTTGATCTTGGGGAGGAGATTTCTTAGGCCATTTGTTGTTTGGCCTATGTTGGGACATATTAGCCTGGCCCCTCTCCATGGCTATCATCCTATTCTGCATGGCATTCATCTGACTAGCTTGCTCCTTCAATTGATTAACATGATTGATTTCCATTTGTTTAATCAATTGAGTGAGTTCCATAATTCCATCACTGGAGGATTTCTGAGTTTCAACAATCTTCTTCTTCTCATCAAAAAGTTGGGAAGAAGACCCTCTAGTAAAACCCAAGATGTTAGACTTCCTAGCATCCTGCATGTTCTTATCATTTTTTATCATCGTGGCTTGTGCTGTTTTCAAATCCTGAGGGTCCTTATCCCTCAAGGCATACCTCATTTCTCCCTCACAAGCCTCCATATAATATATCAAGACTGCATCATCTGAGGGTTTAATCTCATCATGAAGACTCCTCAGTAAACTGTTAAACTTAGTGTTGAATTCCTCCACAATTTCATTCTCTTTTTTATGGCCAGAAGTGAGGGCTGCTAACTGAAACCTATGTTCCTTCTGATCACCCCATCTCTTTCTAAAGTCATCCAATATTGAATCAAGGGTGTTGAACTTAGCTGGATAAAAATCTATAAACCATTCAGCAACATCACCTTCTAGTGAATACACAAATAGGGTCATTTTTACATCTTCTTTATCATGACATCTACAATATCTTTCCACACACATCCGAAAGTTCAAGATGTGGGACTTTGCACTGATTGCATTGTTTCCTTGAAAAGTAGGCAACTTTTATATGACATTCTCAAGGACTTGCTGTGGGGCACCTCGGATGGCTGCAAAATTCAAAGGCCTCAAGAATATACTCATGGTTGTGTCAGTATTATTAGTGGGATTATTAACGGTTTGTTGATTATTAGTTTGGAACAAGAATTGGATATTATGGAGTGCTTCTTCTCCAAGACTTTCAATTAGCCTCCTAGGGGAAAGGCGATTTATCCTTCTCCTATAAACCTTCTCAGGTCCAGGAAAAGAGTAAATCAAACCTTGTGCTATGCTCCTAGTAATATACCTGGTAGATTTGTTCAATGGAGTCGCCACTTGGAAAGGAAACACACACAATCAACCAATGCAATTTCAAAGAATTTTAGGGACTAAAGTGTTTTATTGCTTAGTTCTAAAATAATAAGTTAAGTTGTTTTGACCAAGGATAAATGACTTATCCCCAGCAACGGCGCCAAAGATATTGTCATCCTTATACACACTTGCAAACGTGAGCTAAGTTCTGCTCACTTAGTGTGTCCTTAGAGGCACAATGCCTAGGTTCAAAGCCCATGCTGTCACTTTGACTTGAACCTCTTCCATCTAGGCTAACTCCTAGGGAAGCCAAGGGGGGTAGACCCTAGTTATTAGATGAGATTAAGAGTTTTAATGTTCTAGGAGTTGGTTTTAATTGGTTAAAAGGTCAGGGGGAATCTATCCTACGATGTCAATTAGCAAATGCAAGATGCAACTATCTAAGTATGAGAGTCAGACCTTTTCCTAGGGAAACTAAGACTAGTGCCTAAGATTGGGCAATGGAGTCAACTAAGTTATGGGGGTGGTCATTACAAGATAGTTTACAAGTTACAAAGTATTACAATAATACAGATACAATTAGATACAAAAGAATATATCAGATATACAGATTAAGACTAGATACAAGATAGACAATATACTAAAACATTTACTTACATGTGCAGGAATTAAAGATACTCAAGATAAAGCAATCGTCAACACATGAAGCCAAGCATGCTCACAACAAATAGAGTTTAGTTGGACTGCTTTTCAATGGCCAAGAGACACAAATCACTCAAGACCCAATCAAGAGAATGCCTCTAGGTGGATGCGCTCTTCTTGAAGGATCACACCACAGATACAAGAACAGAATAAAGATGAAAGCTCTAAAAGTAAAGTGCTCCAGATGAAGCGATATAACCACTTAAATGTTTATTCTACATCAAATAAATTAACTTGCATATGACAGTGAGACCAGTGAGCTTGCATGTATGTAACTGTATTGCTTGGTGTTGTAGACTGAAAATTGAATTAAGTGGTTAAGTGTGGGATTGATTCTAGCCCTATCTAGGTGTCAAACCAAAACACTCCTCCCCCTATTACCCAGTAGTTGTTGGATTCTCAAGAACCCTACCCTAGCTTCACAGGTCAACCCTAAGGCCGAGTACTCTAAAAAATTTCTGTGGCTTTCCTCAAAACCCCAGTTTTTAAGTGGTGAAGATGGTGAGTTAAGGTGTCCTATTAAGTCTAATTAATGAATTTTAGATCTATGAGCTAAATATTGTGAAGCTTGCTCAACAAAGTTACCAAAGTACTAAAAATTGAAATATGTGAAGGTTGAATCCCTTTAGACAATGGATTGCAGGTTAAATTTTAGTTTCCGAAAAAGGCCTTGGGGACCCAAACCAGAATTAATGAATGATTTCTTAGTTAATATATTGCAAATGAGAAGTGTGAGAACTGAAAGTAACTTGCGGAATTGTAAAAGGTTGATTAATTGAGCCTTTATGAAACCAATGTTAGCATGCACATGTGTAATATAAAGATTATATAAACTTAAACTTTCATGCAACAGAAAATAACGATCTAATCTAAGCCACCCAGGCTCTAAGCTAGCATGTGTTATGAGATCTACTCTAGATTATTTTAAGTTAAGAATGGATGTAGAAATCACGACTAATCTAGCTAAGCTTGGAAGGTAAAGACTAAAGTAAATCAAGCCACTTGGGTACAACTCCTTCAGGCTTGTGTTTACAGTATTTTAGAGTAGATTGGAAGAAGAAAACGTTACCCAGTGAGAGGAGTTGTTTGGAGGGTGTGTTGTGCATGTGATTTGGGAAGCATGCCCTCTTTTCCTAGTAAGAACCTGCAAAAATCAGCAAGCTATTGCTTGCTGATTTGAGCTGCAACACACTCAGAAAATGTTATGAAATCTTGGTTTTTAGGCAAAGATTTCGTGCATACAAGAACCAGAAAATTAAATGATTTTAGGTGACCTATCTAAGCATGTTAGCTACCGAAATGAAGAATGAGAGAAGGTGAACAATATCAGAAATAACTTGTAGTGTATGTGATAAGTAAAGGTAAATCCGTGCTTTGACTTGGCCCAATATCCTCTCCTTGAAGTGTCCTGCAAAGCTTAAACAGAATGTGAGACTAAGATAGATAATGAAGGCATAAATTAATAATCAAAACTACTTTTAATCATTAGTACATGCATATCAAATAAGTTAGCAATTATACAATCACTAAACTTAGTTAAGTAAAATACTTTACCCAACAATCTACCTATAATCACACAAATATATGAAAGAAAATGATTTCACGTCATATGCATATAACAAGCCCAGACTACTCTTGAGATCAGTGTATCCTCCAAATCATTTCCTTTTATTATCCAAATGGAAGAAGTTGTAGCAACTACTTGCTACAAGTTCTTCAAGAGCCACGCTAATGAAGACAAGTGACAATAATGATGAGAGAGGAAGAGAATAAGATGGTGAGAAAACAATAGCATAACAATGAAATAATGAAAGTTAAGAAATGAGGAAGTGACAAGTCTCTTAAATATCTTGAGAAGCTAAGGAGACCCCTCTTGTATCTTCAACACTTGTCAAAGATCCAAGGGACAAGACAACTCAAAGACCAAGACGAGCCAATGAGATGATGGAATTTTAGGTTGAAGGAAATGGAAAAATATGAAGTGGATGGGGAGAAAGCAAAGGAAGGGAAACATATGAGCTAAGAAGAGACCCATATATGGGTTGAAGGAGGGGATCCATGCTTTCATTCCACTTTTAATGAGATGTTTCCATCTTTGCATGAGACACTTCCAAACAAACTGAGGATAAAGAATGATAGATAAGAGGGAAGACGTGAGGATTGGTTGGAAAGAGTTGGAGTGAATTGGGAGTGTGTTGGAACACTCCTTAGAATAAATCTATTGGTGGAAGGGAAATGAGTATGGTGAGGAGAAGGGACCCACACTCCAATATTAGAGAGATTCCACGTATTTACATGGGAGAGGAACATGAGCTTTAGCCAAGGCGTGAGGGATGTGAGGTAAGGAGTTGCTTGGTGTCAGGTATGTGAGGTTGAGTTGGAGGGAATGTGGAGTCCACACTCCTTAAAGGTAGGTGATTGGGTAAGGAGATGGGTAGGGGAGACCCCACGTTCTAATTAAAACATGAATTAACAACTATTATGTGGGAGGTGCGTGAGGTAGGTGAGGGACGTGTGAGGGACATGAGGTGAGTGTGGGAGGAGTGTGGTAGACACACTCCAAAGGATGATGTGGAAGAGTGTAGTGTATGATTGGAAGGGAAGAGGGGCCCTCAACAAATTTAAATAAAAAATCAAAAGCTCATGTGGGGAGGGTGTACGTATGGTAATTAGGAAGTTAATTAAAAGGTGAAAATAAATTATAAGTGGGTTTAAGGGGTAGGTAAAGGTTAGGAATAGTTTATGTGGGTCCCTCTCATAATTAGTTCCACTTATTTCACCCGATTTGACTAACTATTACAAAATTGGCATTTGCCCATGTCCTGGGTTTGGCAATTAAAATTGTCGTTTTCCGAAAAAACTCCTAAGTGGACAAACAACCTAGAAAAACTTGTTCGACTAAGTTGAAACTTGGTCCATGGGTTTTGGGGGTCT
Source organism: Picea sitchensis (assembly GCA_010110895.2). NCBI lineage: Eukaryota > Viridiplantae > Streptophyta > Pinopsida > Pinales > Pinaceae > Picea > Picea sitchensis. Next base: position 106,897 of record SNQJ01S0020680.1, read on the forward strand.
CATTATATTTCTTTTGAGTACAAATACCTCTATCAAAAATCCCCGGACCTAAGTTTTACATTAAATACCCATAATTAATTAATTAATTAATCAATTAATCAATTAATTAATTCGGAACCTTAAAGAAAAACCTAGCTATACTTGACGAAATTTCATGAAACTTCACGTGTTGTATTAAATGGTCATTTAAATCATTCCTAAAGACTATATACCTAGGAATGACTTCATTATAACACCTTTCACCACTTTGGAGGATTTATTGGGTGGGAGTGAAAAACTCAAGGGAGATTAACCCGACTGGGTAGGCCACATTAACCTTCTGAGGATAAAAAACACTCAGTGAAAGGAACTCTCCTAATGAAGAAACCCTAAGGAAACTAACCTAACATGATCCATGTATACCTATTACATTATAAACCCATGCAGGGGTGCAGTAATCCCGCTTACAAAACTGTGTGTTGGAGCAAAAATGCCCTGTAGAACCAAAAAGTCTTCGACATGTTTGCATCTGTTGATGCACATCTTCATGGTACATGGAGTTGACCCCCTAGTTAAAGGGGTGGTCAACATATAGCTCCACATGGGGACGTGTGTTCGATCTTCTCACTTGAGACGGATAGCATATGAAAATCCAACACCTACAAAATAGAGTGCTCACCGGAGTGCACACCAATAACCAATATTTGAATACATACATACATATAAATGAAATGAATGTGTTTAACAATGTCTACATTATGAAATAATTAAAGTACAACATTTTTACTACAAAACAAATCTATGATATAAAAATAAATCTATGTGCATATCGACATAATGAATGAAACAATACAAAACTAGAATACAAGGAAAAGGGTTAGAGATACATTACAGAGGGTGTCCAAATGGACACCAAGTTGTTGCATGAGGGGTCCGCTTGCTAGCATGTCTGACTTCATTTCATCCCACTAGATGAGAAGAGATGCTAGAAGACTGATACACTTTATGCTGGCTGCTTATTCTTTCATGTGAATCTTGACTTCTAACCTTAGGTCATTTGGGGCAGTTCCCCTTAAAAAATTTATGATGGTTTTCCATAGGTGCCAAGTGCAAAGTCTGTGAACTTAGTTCCCCCTTAAGAGGCTTGGCACACCTTTTATTATGGATGGTATACTTTACTTTATCAATACTAACCTTATCATCCCTAGTAAATTCCATCAGATTTTCGTCACTTAATCTATCTTTAATTTTCCCAATTTCTACAAAATAAGGAGGGGGTGGGCCAAGACTTCCACCTAACCTGTTCTGACCTCTAACTGATTCCTCTGATGTAGGCTGAGATGGTGACAAATTTGCAAGTGAAACATATAATTTTGACTTTAACTCTGAAGAAGACAAACCATCATCTGTCTTATCCAAATCTTCCTCAAGAAAAAACCCATCAAAAGAATCCATGGGGTCCCAAATATTACAAATGCTTGGGGGCCTATTATTTAATTTCAGCTTTATAGGAGTGGACTCTGTCTCATAACACCCCATTTTCACTTCCCGAAAAACGATCTCATTTTCCTTTTTCCTAGGATCTTCCACATGATATTTTCTTTCCAACTCTCTATCCAATCTAAACTCTAAACCATTTGGAGTTGGAATGGTGGCATAAGTTAAGTCCATTTGTATATTACCACCTAAATCAGAAGCTTTGTTTCTATTTAGCAACATACCCCAAGTATCCAGCGCATCAATTACAACAATGTCCATCTCAATCATGATATATGGGAACGCAACTAAGTGTACTTGTAATCCCTTAATCAAACCATGCACCGGTATGGTTCTTCTATCCATAGCACAAATGTTATGATAAGGCCTAGATATTATTAAGTTCAACTGTTCCATTACTTTCTTAGTCATAACATTTGAAGTAGCTCCTGAATCTAACATACAATTATGAAGAATAAAATCATTCATGAGCAAGGATAGGTAGAAGGATCTATTCTTTTCATTCCCTCTATCCATACTTTGTAGAATAACGAGTGCATCTTGATAAGTTCTGGATGGTGGAGGGTCAACAATTTTTTGAGAAGGACAGTCTATGGCTCTGAGTAGGTTCTCCCTCTGAGAAGGAATCTTCATTAATTCTGACACAGGTACCAACATTTTTTCATTACTTAACCATCCTCCTAAGTCAATATTTAAATCTGAGCTTGCATACACATCTGACTTAGGGGGGTTTTGAGCTACCTTAGGAAAGTTTTCTTGTTTGTTACTTTGATTTTTATTTCCATTCCTTTGGTAGGTAATGCCTCTAAACTTATCCATTTCAGCTACTTGTTGTGGAGTAGGTTTAGGACCAAACATTTCTGTCACCTTATCCACCACAACATCACTCATGCAATTCACATTTCTCTCCCCCTCATTATGTTCATCTGAATCTATCCAATCATACATTCCATCATTATACTTATGAACAAACATATTAACTTGTTCATTCGAAGATCCATAAGTTCCCTCCTCTTCATCAAGGTTCAGGAAGACTAGGCACGTTGATTCATCATGGAATTGCTGACAAGGTCTGTAATAATGAAAAACCTAGTGGTCAACCCAATTAGTGGATTCAAATGGATTTGGTGGTCTTTGATCTTGAGGAGAAGATTTCTTATGCCATTTTTCATTTGGCCTATGTTGGGACCTATTAGCCTGGCCCCTCTCCATTTCTATCATCCTATTCTGCATGGCATTCATCTGACTAACTTGCTCCTTCAATTGATTAACATGATTGATTTCCATTTGTTTAAAAAATTGAGTGAGTTCCTTAATTCCATCGCTGGAGGATTTCTGAGTTTCAACACTCTTCTTCTCATTAAAAAGCTGGGAAGAAGACCCTCTAGTAAAACTCAAGATGTTAGACTTCCTAGCATCCTGCATGTTCTTATCAATTTTGATCATCATGGCTTGTGCTATTTTCAAATCCTGAGGGTCCTTATCCCTCAAGGCATACCTCATTTATCCCTCAAAAGCCTCCATATAATATATAAAGACTGCATCATCTGAGGGTTTAATATCATCATGAAGACTCCTCACTAAATTGTTAAACTTAGTGTTGAATTCCTCCACAGTTTTATTCTCTTTTTTATGGCTAGAAGTGAGGGTTGCTAACTGAAACCTATGTTCCTTCTGATCACCCCATCTCTTTCTAAATTCATCCAATATCGAATCAAGGGTGCTGAACTTAGTTGGATCAAAATCTGTAAACCATTCAGTAGCATCACCTTCTAGTGAATACACAAATAGGGTTATTTTTACATCTTCTTCATCATGACCTCTACAATATATTTCCACACACATCCAGAAGTTCACGATGTGGGACTTTGCACGTATTTCATTGTTTCCCTGAAAAGTCGGCAACTTGTCTATGGATTTCTCAGGGACTTGGTGTGGGGCAGCTTGGATGGCTGAAAAATTCAAAGGCCTCAAGAATATACTCATGGTTGCATCAATATTATTAGTGGGATTATTAATGGTTTATTGATTATTAGTTTGAAACAAGAATTGGATATCATGGAGTGCTTCTTCTCCAAGACTTTCAAGTAGCCTCCTAGGAGCAAGGCGATTTATCCTTCTCCTATAAACCTTCTCAGGTTCAGGAAAAGAGTAAATCAAACCTTGTGCAACGCTCCTAGTAATATACCTAACATATTTGTTCAATGGAGTCGCCACTTGGAAAGGAAACACACGCAATCAACCAATGCAAGTTCAAAGAATTTTAGGGACTAAAGTGTTTTATTGCTTAGTCCTAAAAGAATAAGTTAAGTCATTTTGACCAAGGATAAATGACTTATCCCGGGCAACGGTGCCAAAGATGTTTCCGTCCTTATACACACTTGCAAACATGAGCTAAGTAATACTCACTTAGTGTGTCCTCGGAGGCACAATGCCTATGTTCAAAGCCAAGCCCATGCTGTCACTTTGACTTGAACCTCTTCCGTCTAGGCTAACTTCGAGGGAAGCCAAGGGGGGTAGATCCTAGTTACTATATGAGATTAAGAGTTTTAATGTTCTAGGAGTTGGTTTTAATTGGTTAAAAGGTCAGGGGGAATCTAGACTAAGATGTCAATCAACAAATGCAAGATGCAACTATCTAAGTATGAGAGTCAGACCTTTTCCTAGGGAAACTAAGACTAGTGCCTAATATTGGGCAATGGAGTCAACTAAGTTAAGGGGGTGTTCATTACAAGATAGTTTACAAGTTACAAAGTATTACAATAAGATAGATACAATTAGATACAAAAGAATATATCAGATATACAGATTAAGACTAGATACAAGATAGACAATATACTAACACGTTTACTTGCATATGCAGGAATTAAAGATACTCAAGATAAAGAAATCATCAACACATGAAGCCAAGGATGCTCACAACAGATAGAGTTCCATTGGATTGCTTTTCAATGGCCAAGAGACAAAAATCACTCAAGACCCAATCAAGAGAATGCTTCTAGCTGGATGCACACTTCTTGAAGGATCACACCACAGATACATGAATAGAATAAAGATGAAAGATTTGAAAGTAAAGTGCTCCAGATGAAGAGATATAACCACTTAAATTTTTATTCTACACCAAATAAATTAACTTTCATATGACAGTGAGACCAGTGAGCTTGCAAGTATGTAACTGTATTGCTTAGTGTTGTAGAATGAAAATTGAATTAAGTGGTTAAGTGTGGGATTGATTCTAGCTATATCTAGGTGTCAACCCGAAAATCTCCTCCCCCTATTACCAAGTGGTTCTGGATTCTCAAAAAGTGAGGCAATGAGGCCTACCCTAGCTTCACAAGTCAACCCTAAGGCCGAGTACTCCGGAAAATTTATGTGGCTTTCCTCAAAACCCTAGTTTTTAAGTGGCGAAGATGGTGAGTTAAGTTGTCCTATTAAGTCTAATTAATGAATTTTAGATCTATGAGATAAATATTGTGAAGCTTGCTCAACAAAGTTACCAAAGTACTGAAAATTGAAAGATGTGAAGGCTTGTTGGCAGCCAATTCAATTTTTTCTATTGTCCTATAAGCTGCCTACACCTATGTCTTTCGAACTTCAAATTGTCGTCGCATTTTTCAAATAGACGATATTTTCATTTCTTATGAAACTTGCAAATTTGTTTCCATTAACTTTTCACGACTGTAAGCATGAAAACTTCTCCTTTCGTGGTCACATTTCGATTACTATTTGAATTATCGTCATCTTTTATCGATATTTTCTATGGCACTTACCTTTGGTTTATCGTTATGTGGCTGAAAGGATTTTCGAACTATGCATATTTGGACATTCTTATACTGATTTCATAACTTGATTTTATTAAACTGGTAAGGCATTGAGCATATAGATTTATATTTTTGTGACTTGCCTAGTCATTGAATTGCATAGAGGTCATGATTTATTTTTGTTTTTATTTATGATGTGATCCTTATGATAATCTTTTTATGGCTCTTGGCTTGTAAATTTTATAAGTATCGATTGGCACAATGGTTTAAAACTTTGATTTATACATTGGTGCATGGTTGGCTTCACGTTGAATGCCAATGGTTTAAAAACTATAGTTGTGTTGGCGCGTTGGCATAACACTCACCATTTGATTTTTGGTTTTGAACTATGACTGTTTGAACAGAGGTTGAACTTGGCGGTTGTACTTTACCATAACTATTGTGCATGGAAGTGAATAACTCCATCACCCTCGCATGCGCACATTAATTCTCTCCCCTTTGATCATTCATTGTTGTTAGACCGAATGACTCTGCTTCTGTGCGTTGGTAAATTCGAACCAAACCCTTACCGTGTGCTCACACCATGGCCCCGGTCATCCGAGATGAACCCAATGGGAGACAAACTCTGTTGATGTTTGACAGTGCCCGCAATGACCTCGAGGAAAATGGGTGGCTTCCATTTATACAAAAAATTGAGGGTTTTAACCTCAGCGTAGCTCGACAATTTGCTTTGACTTTTGATGGCTGTCGAGCCAAGGTCGGAGATGTTCAATTGGAAATTGATGAACAATTTATCGGTCTTGCTACGGGTTTTCCTGCCACTGGACAACGATGGTCCAAGAATTGCAAAGTAGAGGAGGTCCCATGGACACTGCTCTTCCAGTCACGAAAAATCACTTCTTGTGATAAAGGTTTGCCAGTATCTATGATTAAACAGTGTTGGCATGATTTATTGATGATAATCAAACAGTTTATCACCTACGAAGGTCGGTACGGGTTTGTTTTCTTACACCACCTTCGTTTGCTTATGGTTTTTATGGGTTATCAGCTCAATATGCCTTATTATTTGCATAGAAGCCTGTTTAAAATGTCAAAGAAGTACAAAAGAAATCAGGCTGATAGTAGCCTTTTTCATTATGGGTTGGTTAAGATTATTGTGGTCTGTCATTTGAGTCTACACGGAGATTGTTGGAGCAATTTCCTTGTTCGGAATGATTTTGAGGATTCGAACCCTCCACAGATTGAAAAACCTGTGGTGAGCGAGGTTAAGGTTGTACCCCCAGTACCCTATAACATCCTTCTACCTAAACCCTTGGCTGACTCACCTATTGACCTACCCCACTCTGTGACTAAGGGTGTTGAGACTGTTAAGCCTGTGGGCAAAAAACCCAAGGTGAAACCCACTATGAACGCCAAAGGAAAAAAGAATTCCCGTTTAATTTCATGAATGGAAAGAAATAATCCAAAGCCTCCTGTCGATCCAAACCCTATCATGTTGAGTGAGGATTCCGATTCGGATGTGGAGCGTTTCTTGGCTAGCGAATACCCATATTCGCAAGGTTTGTGTGCCGAACCCTCGTATGACTTTGTGTCAAACCTACCCCCTTGCCTACAGGATGAACCTAACTACCCTGGAATTAAGCCGCCTTGTGAGGCCCCTGTTCATTCATCCAAACCCTCTCCTGCTCTGTCTAAACCTACAGTGCCACCCTGTGATCAATGCAGCTCGTGGTTAGAGAGATATTATCTTGAGGTTCCAATTCTACAGTCAAGAATTCACTCTTTGGAGGACCAAGTTGCATTTCTTACCAGTCAAAAGGCTAAGCTACAAGCCATTGATAAGAAACAAAGGACGACAAGCTCCATCTTGTTTAAAAATGTGGAATCAGCTACAGCGGTCGTGAATTCTAAGTTGGCATATTTTGAGCAGCATCACACAGGTATGTTTTGATATCGCTTGTTTATATAACGAATTCGAATTCGATTTTGGATAGATTTGTTTACAACATTGATTTGCTCTGTCACATTGTATGCATTCTATACATAGCTTTGCTCTGACTAAATGGAAGTTCGTTTTCCCAGTTTAGCTTCGATTGGATTTTCATTGATTTGATTGATCTTGGTGTGGATTTGATTTTTTTGATTTATCTAAAATGAATGCTCTACTGTGAATTGAAGTTGTTTGTATCTATTCTATACAGAAGTTGTTTCTCATATTCAATTTTGAACACAACCACATTTCGTTCCGATTTCATTATAATGTATACTCTATGATTGGCAACAATTTTGAAATGGTTAATTGTTACGGTTTTATGTCCCATATGAATTTCGACCAACAGGAATACAATTCGGATTATATGATTCTGTTAATATGCATCTAAATCATGAATAGATTCAATTCATAACGGTTATACCCAGCCGATTAATACACATTGGTTTACTGTTAGTTCCACCATGTTATCGGTTGGATTCATAATGGCAATGGATACTCTGTTTGAATTTGATTCATAGAACAAGATTGACTATATCCAGATTCATGATTTATTTCTATAATTAAACTCATTCGTGATTTGTTTCGATTATTTTCCCAGTTTGCAATTATAACTTCTGTTGATTCTATTAAGATTGCGATCACAATTAATCGATCCTGTCAGTTGACTGTGCATGGATCAATCAAAAATTTGGTTGGGTTGATACGGTTACGTATGATTTCGTTTACACATAATCAAAACAGTCTTTCTATATTTATATTTGATTAAATGATATGAATCTTTTGCTACATCATTGTAGCTATAACGAGTGGAAAATGGTTGTGTTGGATTAGATCGTATCACATATGATATGACGCATTATTGATTTCAATTGGATATGAAATAGTCTTGTTACTGTTCGACCCGATTTTATGGTAACATAAAAACATAGTATTCTTACCCCTGTTTTCGATTGAATCACTTTTGATTATGTTTAATCTTGAATGATAAAATCATTTGAATCTTGAGTGATTCGTTTTAAATGATCATTTGAAGAAAATTGGTTTTAATTATTTTTAAAGATTTGATTTGATTTCGATTTTGATCCTGTATGTTATTTTAGACTAGCTACAAAATCAGATGATTCTGTAGCTAAGTCTATAGGATAAATTTTTTATTGTTTTGTTAATAAAATATCTTTCTAACTTGTTATTTTTGGTCTATTGCAGATGAATTCGAAATTGCAGTGGATTTGATGAGCAGTTAGGGGATATTTGAAATATTTTGATGTCATTTTAGTTTCCTAGTTTAGTTGATTTTGGGAATATCTTCCCAGATTATGTAAACAGATTGATACTATCCACAGGGAGGTTTTACCCTGTGGAAAGACTTATATATACTTATTATTTTTGTAAGAATGATCATCCTCATTCGTGGGAGAACAAGGATATGGAATTTTAATACAGACTGAGGCAGATTTGGTGTTTTGTTACAGCTTTAGCTTCTCATGATATCAATATTTTGTTTCATGTTATGTGTATCAATTTGTATTTGGTTAATGACTACTTTAGCTATCTTAATCATTTGCAAATGATATAATTTAATCATTCTAATCCATATCTGGTTTCTTCCAAGCATTTAAAAAACATAGCAATTGCTTAGTTCAGTTTGTGAATGACATATTTCTCTTCTTCATAAGTTGAATTATTAAGTATAATTATTTGCATAACAGGTTTCCCTTATTGCAGAGATTTATAAATCATATAATTGTTATGATTTTTTATGTCTTGTTTGTCCTGTAAACAACTCAAAGAGTAGTGCAGCCTATCATTTACGAGAAGCTTCTGGATTAACCGGTGGGAGTTTCCTTCCTTCGACCAGCTTCAAAGTCATCATACACAGGACAAATTTGGAGCGTTTCGAGGTTAGTTAGTCATATGTTTGTTTAGTATATTATTAGTAGTTTAATTAGATATATATGTGTGTTTAGTATATTAGATTGTTTAATTTCAGTAAGTTTAATTTCTTATTTATAAAAATCAAAAATAAAAAATATCTCTGTTAAGAACCAAACATCAATATAGCATAGAAAAACCTCAAGAAAAGTACTCAACGCCTTGAAAAAGAGATAATATCAGATAAT
>SNQJ01S0020681.1:7027-76334 GCA_010110895.2 Picea sitchensis
TACTTCAATTTGACGTATCCAATTATCTAACTTTTCAGCGTTAACTTCTCCATTGTAAATTGGCAATTCAAATTTTATATCAAGCTTTAATGAAGGAATTTGCGAAGGAGTTTTACCATGCCCCTTTGGAGAATTCGGAAGATTTTTCGAACTGGTAGAAGAAGAAGAAGAAGATGATGATGGAGGAGAGGGTGGTGGAGAAGCACCATTCCCTCTATTTCCGCCTGGATTTTTGTCACCACCGCCTCCCTTATGCATTGAAGGGTTAGAGCCTTCACCCTATGACATTATGTTCCTTTCCATCAAGATCTTCATCATCTCTCTCAGCTCCATGACAACCTCTCTGAGATCTTCATTTTCGGCCGGAACACGTTCATGAATTTCTGCACGAGCCATGCTTGGTGAATGTCTCTCTGAAAGTTGCGGTGAATGAATATGCTTCCTCCTTGTCGGATGAGAACTTGGATCCACAAGTTGACCTTCTCCTCTTGTGAGTTTCAACCTTGTGAGCATCAGAAACAAAACTTGCAAACAATCAAGTCTTCAAAAACCAATGCTCTGATACCAACTTGATCTAAAAATGAAGAAGACTTGAAAAACTTGAAAATTATTGCAAGTGAATGTTATGTGTTTAAAGCAAATGGATCAGTTTGCAACACATATATTAAAGGATTACTTATGAAAATTACACATAGATAGCAGCATAATCATTGAACATAAACACATAAGAACAGCAATTGATAAAGGAGTTCACCCCTCTCTTGGGCTACATCTCCTGGTCCAGCTTCCAATGGATCATTATTATTAATTTCTCAAAAAATGCTCAAAAACATGTATTACATTGCTCAAACTGACAAACCGACTGTTCCAATGGCTTCAGAGAGTCCAAAAACCCCTGTCTGGGCTCTTTCGGCACCTCAATCGGTCGAAAAACGAAGAAGTTAGGCCTCCTGGAAGTCTCCCCCTTCAAGCTTGTTGTCTCTGAATCTACAAAATGCACCCTTCCTGATTGAACCTGGCTCACACGCATTTTAAAGCGTATAAACCCAGCACCAGGCGCAACCACGCCAACAGTGCAAACCATAGGACGATTAAGGGCACGCCAGCCCCTAACCGCCTAGGCACCTGGGCATATGGTTCACGTGACCGCGCTCAAAGGCAAAAAGTGGTTAATGGTTACACAACCGTATAACCCCCTCTGCGCTCCAGGTCGTGGGCATATGTGATATGTAAAAACCGTGGCTATATGTTATAACCCGCGCACCAACGGTGAAATGTGTTATGGTCATATGTGTTTAAACCGAAACCACGGGTCGGGGCTAAGCCCCGGCCCGACCCCCGCCCATTTATACAATTATTTGACTTTATAAATATTGCAATGGGTTATATGTTAAGTCATATGGTGTGGGCGCATTGGTCGAACGGTTATACAAAGGCGTTACATAGTGGGGGAGTTCCGGGGGTCGAACCCCGCAGACTCCCATAGTTTATACACAACAACCATAACCCAAACAACGAGTGACACGTGGCGCCCATGGATTCGGCCACGTGTCCTCATACCATTTGCCACCAAACGGACACGTGTCACTTCCCAATTCGACAGCTGCCAACCAACAATCGCTTGCCACATCATCACCTGACATGTCATTGTACGGTCTATACGGCCCTGCCACGTCAGACCGTATGGACTGTACGGACTGTACAATCAGCACCAAAATTTTTGCATGTTTGGCTTGACAAACAGATCGCGATATCTTCTCCATACAGAGTCTGTTTGACAAAGTAAATAAACTGTTGGAATCAGGAAGACGAGACAGACGCAATGGTATTGATTTCGTCGCATTCCAAGCACTTTGAAATTTGAGCAAAATTTGATCCCCTGATCAGTGTTCGGAGTTATATGAGGGACATCCTCAATAGCCCTCTTTAACTGAGGCTAGTAGGTTTGGAACACCACGTTTGATTTCCATTGTTTTCCCATATCACTCGAATACCATAGTGAAGTGAACTTCATGGCTAAGGGTTCATATGGATCTAGTTCAGAGAAGGTCGCACCTTCTAGCATCTCCCAAGATATGAATGCAATGAGGATCAACAGCCAACTAAAATGGAACTCATAGCCCTGATCCTGAGCTTCACGATAGTCTTGGTCTAACTGGTTCACTAAGTAATTTTCCCAGTTCATTTGTATCCCCTCCAGGCATTTCCCTACATGGTCAACAACAAACCCTGTGACCTGCGTGGGTCTATTATTTCAGACTAGCTTACCAGCAATCAACTGGAAAGCAAGGCGCATTGTGCCATTCTGGATGGAGGCTACCTTGTAGCCTTGCTTACCCTTCTCTACATTGCCGTATGTATCTTTAATATTATGTGCCAAGGCACGGTTTGCAGCCTTCCCTAGGTAGAATTCTGCAGGTCTAGTCCCTGCATGCTCAATCCGATGATTTGATGGATCAGCGTCGGATTGACGGTGATGCGTCTATCTAGACATAAATAACAGCCATGGAATATCGACAGCAGGAGCTTAACGCACTTGTTAACCTCCTGGTTCCTTCCAAAATGGGGTGTTTTCATTACGTTCAGGATGGTGGAATGCACGAGGTCCATAGTCCATGGTTGGTGGATTATCCTCGACTTCTTCCCCTTCGTCCTGGTCAAATACCTGTGAGGAGTGAGCATGCTAAAGTTATTTTGATCCCCTAGGTTAAAGTTGTTGATATTTAGTGTCATGATCTTATCTGGTTAAGGCATGTCTATGCGTATCCCCTTCGGGAGGTACGTAGTAACCAATGTGTAGTCGAAGTCCCTGGGGACACTTTCATGATTCACCGCGTCGGCCAGAGGCAGGATGTAGTCGGGCAGGATGGAAGGGATTAACTTTACGTTTTCCAAATCATCTCGATGTTTGGTTCTTTTCTTATCTACAACTTGGGATGGTCTGGATCCATGAGTATTTGTCGAGCAGGCTTGCACTCCTCACATCAGTGAGGCTTGAACTCCTGTGGACATCATTCTCTCTGCCATTAGATTGATTAAAATTTCCTCCAATGAATTTTCCACAGCACTAAGCTCATTTGACATGCACGCTCAAGATCGGATATATCAAGCTAATGAACAATTTCTCAATGCAATAGAATGGATGGAAAGGTCTCAATAAGCATAGCACAGTAACAATGAGTTCTCTTGTTGGCTCTGACATAATTCATGAAAGTGTGCTCGACACAACAGTCGATGAGATAAGTAGACATCGATGTAACGGATCCTTCCAATGGACAAGAAGCCTTCATCAATGCAGTTATGTCCATTACAACATGGTCCCAACGGTCCAATGGCTAGGTTTATGATCATAATTGTTGTTCTAATCATTCGGGAATGTCAATCTAATGGTTATAATGCCTCCAACGGTCATATCGCTCCACCATGGTGAAGTGCCAATCTGAGTTTCTCTGATATTCCGGTGAATTTCGAATTCTGGAGACCTTCCTTCTGCGAAGTATTCTCTGGAATTTCCTAGAATTTCTCCAACTTTTCCTTCTTCTTGCTGAGCTTTCTAGCCTTCTTCCCTGTGATCTGTGTTATTGGGTTCCTCTTCCCATTTTGATTCTTATCTCCTCTTGGCATAGTAACTTCGCGTCGTTGATTGTATTTTGTAAGGTCCAAGTCCAATACTTCTTCTTTGTCTGGGGTATGTGCTCTACTCTCTTGTACAGGCAGGTGTTTCAGGTTTGCTTGTGTTCTTTGAACTTCGACAGCTATATTTCTAGTCCTCAGTAGCTTCGACTAGTTTTCTTGTTCTTCCAGTAAGTGTGCTATTCTCTTATCCATGAAGTCTCTTAGTTATTTATTTTTCTATTCTAGATCTTCCTCTTCTTGTTTTCTTCGGATCTGATCTTTCTCAATCTAGGTTTTTCCTAGTAACATAGTAAATGGGGCATTGTTCTCAATAAATTTAACAACCTCAAATTCTTCTTCTATCGAAGTGCCATGCGCACTCATAGATGTATGGGTAAGTCTTCCACATAGGGTTATTAGCTTTCCTCTAAGTAATCATATTCCTCCCAATGAAGGAATCATAATAGGCTTTCCTAAAATTTCCCAAGTTCTTTATGTCATGAAAGTCACCTGTGTTTCCTCGTCCAAAACACAGTCTATATCGAAGTCTCATATTCTTGCTTCTACACATTCTTTGTCTTTTAAGATCTCTGATAGATTGATGTCTCTATGATCATTCAGGGTTTCTTTTATTTCTGACAATACAGTCTCTGATCCTTTCTAGGGTTCTTCCATGGTCTTAATTTATGAGTCTTTCTCATGTTTATCTTGTTCCCTATTCATTCTTTCAATTTTAGCAATCATTCTAGGGAAATCCAGAAATTCATGGTCCATAGATTTACAACAAAGACAACTAGGTCATCTATCAGGGAAATCCTTAGCAAGATGGTCTAGTCTTCTACAACTGTAACAAAGGGTTAATCCTCTCTTTCTCTTAAATGATCCCCAGCCTTTCTTGTACTGCGCACTAGGATCATAGTAACTAACCTGCAGAAAATTCTTCCTAGGATCCTGCATCCATTTGTTAGTCCAAACATTCTTTCTATGCATAGGAATAACATATCTTTCATTATTTCTATCAGTTCTACTCATATCAAATCTTCTTTCTTCTAATTGTACCCTAGTTTTCAGACTAGGACAAAACTTATCAAACATAACTAAATCCATACTTTTGAAACAAAAATTTCCACTTATCTTACCTTTTTCAAAGCACAAAGCTTTCAGATATTACCTCTTTAAATAAAAGTTTTCACTGATCTTACCTCTATCAGAGCACAAAGCTTTCAGATATTACCTATTTTCTTCATATATGCCTCCTTTCTTAGCATAGAACTTTGTAAATCAAGTAGAACATTGCGCACTAAAGCAGCAGATCTACACATAGAGCTTTCTTTCTTTTCCTCAGTTCCCAGCAATCATAGTTTCACATCTTGACAATGGAACCATTTGTTGGCATAGGGGCAGAACCAGGGTTCAATGCTTCAACAGTGCACCAACAAAACCCTAACTACTGGCCCTTTTGACAACACCTACGAAGCAGATGAAGTCTCAACCGAGGTAGAGGCAGGGGTGGTTGCAGGACTCCATTGTCTGCAACCTTAGCTGGGACACAGATCTGTGATTACAATACTCTAACAAAGAAATTAGAATATGTCAATCATTAGTACGTAACCTTTATCTATAGCGCAGATAAACCCTAATTACAGCGCAATGCATTATTCAACAAGATTTAGCACATTTAATCACTTAGCATAAAGAAACAGATCATATCTGGAATTCATCTGCATTACCGAGCACTAAGATATTATATCAGATGCTTCTAACATTCATCAAGATAACATCACTAAGCATAAATCAAATCAAAGGCACAATGCAATAATCAAGATGCACAAAGCATCCATAACACAGGATATATGTGGTTCACCCCCAGCCTGGGTCTATGTCCACCAACTCTTTATCTTCTTTATTATCTTTTGTCAATCATATACATGCACAAAGCCACAAGGTCCTACTCCGCATAGGATAGGAGATCTGCGTGCACCTCACCAGGTCCCCCTTCCCTGAGCTAGGTTATAGCACAAATCCTTTACACAATCTCTTACAGTCACTTACACTTAGCCTTGCAAGTTTCACACAGTATGCACAAAGCATGTACAACTATCACTTGCACTTAGCACATCATCACACAGATGCATATATTGTCTCCTCTTACATCACCTAGACATCTATTTATACATTACAAAATGGGCCTAAACATGGGTAAACCCATGGGCCAACATCCCCATACCTGTTACATAAGCCCAAAACCCAAAAATCCCTAAAAAGGGGCTGAGATTCCACGATCTTTGCTTCAACTTGCGCTCTGCCTTCGACAGCTTGTCGAAGTAAAAAAATAGGTCAAACCTGACCAAGGATCTCCAAAACTTGGTCAAGGGACAACACTCACATCTAGAGTTTAGGATTTGATCTATGAAGGGTAGGCTAGCACTTATGCTTTCCAAAAACACTCACTCCAATAGATTTTACACTTCTCTAACGAAGTCAAACTTTCATTGTTTCAACTTGTGGTGGCTTGAAATCTTGATTCTCCTTCTTTTCCTTGAAAAATGATGTCATCATAATTCAAATTTGATGTTATTTTATGGTCATTTACTTGTTATGATTTCACTCTTGATTTGATGTCGATTCCATGCTTCTACTTTACTAACTAAAATCATTTTGTTAACACCAAGCACCAAGTTATTTTACCCCTAAGCTTATCTTTCAATGACTACGTTGACAAGTTTTTAGGGTAGCAACATAATGAGAGTCTACTTAGGGGAATCTAGAGGTTAGAGGTTTTGTGACATGCATATCTACCTAAGTCATAAATGCATAAACTTGAGTAGAAGTGGTGTACCTTTGTTGTTGATTGAAATTTTGATTTTGAATGATTTTAATGGATTTTGCATGTCACTTTTATAACTATAATGAGGCTTGATTATTCATGCATGAGATTATTCTTTGTATGAATGTCTTTTATAGGAGGTTCAAATGCTTGATTTGACATGGAGATCAAATAAATAATTTTCTGTAGCATTATGTAGTTTGTGTGAATGTGAGGATTATCTCTTGTAGTAGCATTTACCTCTTGTAGATACCTATAATGTCACACCTTTGTAGTCTCTATCTCTTGTAGTTTCTTGTATAGTCACACCTCTATAGTCTCTATCTCTTGTAGTTTCCTATAGAGTCATGCCTTTGTAGTCTCTATCTCATATAGTTTCTTGTAGAGTGACAATTATGTAGTGTTCTTCTCCTGTAGACCCTATAGCTTCACACTTGTGTAGTTTCTATCACCTGTATATGAGCATTTGATTTCATTGGTGAATTTTTGAACCTTCATGGTGTAATGGAATATCCTATTACATTTCAACTTTATTGGTGTAAATGCATGTCACTGTGCTTTTGATATTTTTCCACCCAATCCTCATTCCTTGCACCAATACTTAGTCAAGTATGCCTTGAACAATGATTTTATGAATCATTATTGCATTGATACAAGTGGATATAGGATTCGACCTTCTATGCTGGCATTGGCCTTATAAATTTGTGTAGTTTCTTTAGAGTTTGAAATACTATATTTTCCTTTCTTGCCTTAGATGTAGAGTATTACTATGATATGCTTGTACTTGGAGTATTAGTAATCATTTTTTCTTCAATATGAGTAGCAGTACTATTGGGAGGAGGAGTATTTGTATGAGATTTTTTTCTCCGACCTTTAGTAATTTGAAACTTGCATTGTATAACATTGTGAAAACTATTGTTAAGTTGTGTGCTTGAAATAGAGTAGGGTTCCTAATTCCATTGTGGTGGCTTCCTGATATTTTTGAATTGAAATGTGACTTTCCTTAGTCAACCAGTTATGATGTTGGATGTTTGTGTGCGACCTTATGATTTGTTGATCATGCTTGTTAGTCAACCATGTATTATGTTTGATTTTTATGTGCGACCTTATGATATGTTGATGTGGCTTTTCCTTACATAGGACTGAATTGCATACCATGTCTCCTTTATATTTATGAGTTGGTAAATATAGAATCTTTTCATTACACTATACATTGTTTAATGAAGATCTGTATTTCATTAAAGCTCTCATTTTTCTTCATGTATGTAAGTGATGATACAAAGTCCTTGGTATTGATTGCATTGGAACTTATGATATGGCGAAACATGTAGGCATGTTAAGAAATACATGTATCCATATTTCCTTTGAAACATAGCTTAAGAGTATTTTTCCATGTACATTATTGTACAATGGCATGTCCTTGTGTTGGATTTGTTGGAACCTGTGTAAGACTCTTTTTCCTATGGATTTATTTTATGAAATCAAGGGTCAATTAACTATCATCTGATTTTTGTAGAGTGTTATGATAAAAACTTAAGTCTCTGATGTCAAGACGTTTCATTTTTCTTTTTGATTTGGAAGTTAGTGAACTTTATTGTATGTTGATGGAGTTTTGATCTCATTTTCTCTTTCTTCCCTTATGGAAGTGAGTGACCATGGTAGGTCATGAAACTTTGATTATCATTCTTCTCTTTGCCTATGATATTGGAATAAACCAAGATTATCATTACATGACAAAAAAGTGTTGTATTGATGTTCTTCTCCTTTCCTATAGATCTTGGAATAAATTGAGATGATCATTACATGATAATGATTAGTTTGCAGTAGTGGTATCTATGCTTTGTTATGTCATAGAAATATTTTGAAGAGTTGATTTTGATTGTAGAACTTATATACTTCTTGCTTTTGTAGATTTGATTTGTAATCCTTGAAAATTCTTTATTTTATTGTAGGCTTTGTAGGATGTGGCTAATGAGTAGCAGGCCTAAGGTGTGGCATGAATATGAACTTTAGATTCATGGACTCTCTTCCATGTAGATTAAGAATGGATGTAGTAACTTTGGAAGGCCTTTCAATCTCCATTACTTGCAGTATCCTAAGTGTCTAACTATAGAATCTCCCTAATATTATTTTAGAGAGTGTAAGATTGTACATATTATGGAATTTTTTTATCTACAATGCACATTACTTGACTAATTTCTTCATGTATATTGTCAACAAAATCCAATCAACCTACAAGTACTAATAATTGTGAAATATCATACCTTTCTATATGTTTTGTGCTTTGAAGTTGTAATGTACTTTTTTTCATATATAAGTTTATATGAAATTTCTCATATTGAGCATTTTATCTAATGTTGTCTTATGTGCACACAACATTTACTCTAGTAGGGGATGGTTGCACTGCATTATGAAAATTTTCAAGATATTAAGTCTTGATTCATTATGTCTTAAATTGATTCTTTAGCTTGCATTAATGGGCCTTTCTATCATTGCAAGAAAATACATTGGGAAAACCAATATGTATCTAATGGGAACAATACATTGGAAGAACCAATATATTTTTTTATAAATAATAACCCTTCATTGGACCATTGATGACCCAGTTTGTCAATGGTTCGACTAGACTAACTTTTTCTTCCTCACCCAAAAATTGTCGGAAATACAGCCTATTTGTCGATATATTGGCGATCGTTCAATGAGATCGTGTTGATATTTTCTAGAAATTCATCCATAGTTTGTCATATCTTTGTCTCTCTACCGACAGCATGGAGATGAAAACGAGATGGATTTATGATGAACTAATGGGGCACATTCATCAATGATTTGTCGTTCTTATGATTTTCACTCTTCGATCGTCCGATGTACCAGCGACAACAACATGATGGAGTTGTAATGAACTAATGGGGCACATTCGTCAATGATTTGTCTCTCTTACAATGGAAAGTCATTGATCATCTGACATATTAGCGATGACAACGTGATGCATTTGAGATGAATTGATGGGGAACGTTCGTCTTCGGTTAGTATCTCTTACGAAGGATATATTCATCTATATTGCGACGAAATATTGAGTGTCGTAATTCCGACGAAGGTGACACAAAAAAAAATTGGTTGTTTCTTTCACCATACTTTTGATGTTGTGGCGATGAGCATGTGTCGGTAAATTGTCATAAAATGGGCCCAATGTATTAGTGAAGGGACCTCCTCCAAAAATTCCATATCTCATCAATCCATACAAACATGCAAGGATCAATATCATGAATCAAGGAAATAACACCATCATCAAGCAAGTTGATACAAATGCATGAAGATAATTGACACCATATAATAAGACCCAATATCATATCACTACAATCCATCAAGTGTGAGCATGAAGAAATCAAAATGAACCAAGGTAATCCACCACATAATCATCTCATGCAACATCGGGTTGATGTAAGAATATAAAAGATAGCTCCCAACTACGATGTGTTGTCTCCAAGAAAAAACAAAATGTGTGCATCTCAAGACCATCATCGTCTCTGTAAGTTACCTCTTAAAATATGTCATGTGATGAAAATCACACAATTACCACTCATGTAAATATGAGGGGTAACATTGAATCCAACTTGGGGGCATGTACTCTTTGAATAAGAGTGCATGAGAACACTATAATCTCTAGTGTACCTATTGAAAACATCTCCAAGAAAGTGGAATACAACCATCTAGAAAGATGGATCCACATTACATCCCTAAACACTACATACAAATGTCCATACAGTTTATTACATCAATATTGGCTTTACAAGGAAGAAATACATAAGCCAACAATGTAAAACATAAAATCAAAGATAATGATCATTCTAAAGAGATTATTCTCCTACTCTAATGCTCTCAAGAGATTATTACTCTTACGCCTACTCTAGCATGATAAAAGTACAAGAACTAGGTGAAATCATAGAGCCAATGTAACCATCCTAGCTCTTTATTTACATCAAAATTTATTCCCTTGTGTTTAGCTATGAACCAAAACAGGGATATATCAAACTCCATATACAAGTATGTTGTAAACTTCATGGATTCTAGGCTTAAATCTGAAATATCATCATGAAAATAGTTTAAAACATCAACTTCATGCCAAGAATGGAATGCACTACTGCAAGACTCCTCTGTCCAATGTTGGATAGGGATAATATAGTTTTCTTGAAGATATGGAAGCCCATCAAAAACTGGAAAATATTCTTCATTATCCTCAAGAAATAAAGTGTTAGACTTCTCCACTAAAAATGTATTCTCTAATGAACATGAAGACAAATTACAAGATTCATTTTCATATTTGGAAAAAAAATTCTATGTGCATATTATGGCTTGTTGGCCCATTTCCGAAGACTAAAAATTTATGCAATTTATATCAGATTGCATACCTTGCTACCCCATACAATTTCCAGCAAATAAATGATCATTTCCAACTAAATTTTTACATGAAAACATACCAAAATCTGGAAATCTTGGTGGCTAGAAATTTTCTACAAATAAATGCTCACTAATATAAAAACAAATCTGCATTATTTACAAGTGAACATGTTGGAAATTAATTGCATAAATTTTTTAATATGCGTTATTTATACATGGTTGTTCCAAAGCCCAAAAATATGCATTCTTCTCCATATTGTTTTTTTTTTTTTTAATAAAAATTTGTATTCCTAATTAATCAGTTGTCACTGTACAAAATTGAAATGTGTCACATGCTTGCCACCTGTTCCGTCGAACTAGTGAAAACTGAAACATGTGGAAATATTTTATACTTATGGCCAAAAATATCAACCGCCAATTGCTCCGCCATATAGTTGGAAACCAGAGCAAGTGGCAGCTGATGGTGTTGACATTTTTGTCTAGACATAAAATCAAAAATCGATAGTTCAAACTAAACATAAAACCTGAGAAGGAAGACAAGAAAAAAACCCCATTTCCATGCAAGCGAGGCATAGAGGAATGAGAAACTTTAAACATTAGGAGGGTTGTTAGAATAGTGGAACCTGCCATCCGAAGAGCCACCATGAGGAGTGTCATTGTTGTGTATGAGTGCAAAGGGTTGCGCGCAGTTCGGGTACCTCTTTTTGACAGGCGTGTTCAAGAAGGCATCAAACAACATGTTGATTCTGCTACTAATGAGGGTGTGTCGGTGGATATTCTCTATCATATAGCCCCTCATCTCAAATATGAGCTCCAATTGATTTGGACTAAAGAGACTGGGTGGAATCTGGTCACATTATGCTTCTGTATTGAGCAGTGGGGACCTAGCTGGGTAGTCCATCGTGGGGGTTTCCTCCTAGACAATGCAAGTGGCTCCTTTCATGGTTGTCGTTGTATCCATTGCTACAATGATGGTTTTGGGTCTCTCTTGGGCATCTGGGATCGTGTAGAGGAGGGATTCTGGTGGAACCTTAATTGGTTCCTCCGGGAATTCCTCCTCCATGAAGGCCATTGGAGGCGTAGTCGGCTTCTTGATTTGTTGTGTCTGAGCAATCGATGAAGCTCTCTCCAAATCGTGTAGGTGTCTCTACCTTGAATAATAACAGTACCAGGAGGTTCCCCTCTTGGTTTTCCCTCTCTCATGTGGCATGATAGAGCCTGGAGGCTAGATAAATATGAGAATAAGGCCATAGAAATTTGAGAGGACCAGAGTCGAATCACCAAGAATAGTGAACAAATGATGTGAAGAAGCGAGGCCATGGTCAAGCTAGAGAATCATCTGAGGGGTTGATAATACTTTGCAACCTATTCTTGTACATGTCATCATCCCCCTACCATTACTCAGTGAGGGTGCCATTAATCATGTGCAGGGGATTTTTCCTCCCTTCCTATGTGTGCATTTATGGTCGTCCTTCATTTGAGAATGAGCCTTGGGGTGGAAATCGACCATATTTATGGCATGGATTGCATGGGGGTTTTGTGGTCTCCCCTGGGCTACGTGTCACCCCATCCTGTGATTCTTCTCCATATTGTTAGGGTGTTCATAGATCAACAAATACTCATTCTCTACTAGAAACATCCCCATAAGTGTCATAGATGGGATCCCCATATTATTTCTAGCAATCAATTCTTAAACCATCACCAAAATTCTCAAAAGAAGAATGACATTTGTTTTCCTCATTCTCATCACATGCACAAATGACTAAGTTTTTTTATTCATCATTCCCAAGGGTTCTTCCTCAAACAAATTTATCTCCAAAATATTAACAAGAATTTCATCAAATTCATAAATTTGGAGTCATAACTTACCATACCATTGTCTTCATGGGAGAATGAGGGAGATGCTCAAGTGTATTCAATATCTCCATGTAAAATTGATCTGTAAATTTTTGTAGATATTCCATTGGAACAGTTCATCACAATAGATATTAAACTATTCTAAAATCTTAGATTATGCAATTTATTTCCTTATATCCTAGATTAGTTATTACTAGCTTTTCTTGAATTTATGAAATAACTGAAATACAAAAATGAACACACCATCCACACACAAATGAACACAAGATATATCTTGAGAAACCCAATACAGGATAAAACCAAGCTAGAAAGTGAGGCATATGCTCTGCTCTCTTTTCTTCAATTATGGAAATGTAGATACAAAGAAAGAGGCACTCACTCTGGAGTTGTATTTGACAATGTGCTTTGTATTTCTACTACAAAATCTCCCATCCTCTGTTATGCTCTCAAAAACCCACTCCTAGATGCTCTCCTCAACTATGGAACAAATACTAGGCTAAAGAATGGAACCCTTTCTCCTCCTAGAGGCCTAGTATTTAACATATCCTGATAGTCATATAGGGTTGGGTTTTGACCTCCTCAACCCTCAATTAGTGATCATATTTGGACCTTCTAGAATCTTCTTGAAAATCCATGCATGGGTATCCCCGCACATTTTAGTAATGGGGGTTGATGTGGCATCCACTCGTACAATGGTGGTCAACAAGGTAGGTCAACTTGCAGGAGGCATAAATTCTGTATACAAGCTCTTATTGAGGTGATTTTTTCAACGTTGGAAAGGTCTCGAAGTGTAGAACACTATAACCCCAAAAAATGTCATTTAATGCCTCAAAATGGCTCTGGAAGGTTCTAGATCCCAATTTTCCAAACTAGGGCCTACCACCAAATTGGCCCCACAAGTTGATTCCTCCAATTCTTTCCACCCATAAAGTACCAAGATAAATGCCAAACTATATGATGATCCAATCTGGATCATACCTCCCCAATTAGTGAGGATTTTTCCTCCAAAATATTTACTGAATGAGGTAAGAAATGTTTTCCTCTTCCTTCTCTCTAGAGTACCATTTTTCTTTTCCTAGAAATTTTCCTTTCAACCCAATCTACCAAAGGTCATGCTACCCAAGTCTCATAGTTATAAGCCTCTTCTAAAAAACTGTTTCCTCTACCAACTCTTATTGATCATCTAGTGATAAGTCTTCTATGGTATGTAGGACTTCCTCCTCATCCTCATCCAACATGGAAGGCTCATAGAGTTTCAAATTCTCCACATTCACTACTAAGTAAATGTGCATGTATGGGGGTAGACTGAGTCCATATGAGTTATATCCCATCTTCTCCAATACCTTAAAAGGGCCATATCATAGAGCCTTGATCTTCTTAATATGACCATGTAGTATTTCTTTGTTCAGTTGTGACCAAAATTTGTCTCCCACTTTCAATGAATTCTTGTTTTTGTGTTGATCATGCATGGCCTTATACTTTTCCTGTGACTTCTTCAGCATCTATTGTACTTGCAAATGGACCTATCTAATCTTTTCAATGAATTTATTTTCTCTCAATGCTTCTCCTATGATGTCTTCCCTCACTCCTCCATGTTATCCATAAACAAAATCCAAGGGTGAGGGCAGAAAATACCTAAAGCAAGTTTCAAAAGGGGACTTACCAATAGAAGTGTGTACTGCTCTATTAAAAGAGTGTTGAATATAGATGATATGTCCATCCCAAGTCTTCAGATGCTTCTAATTGTAACCCTTCAAAAGTTGTGCCAATGTATTGTTGAATACTTATGTCTACTCATCTTTCTAGGGATGGAATCTTGTAGATATTTTCAAGTTCGTTTCCATTTTCTCCCAAAGTGTAGTCTAAAAGGCACTGAAAAATCCGGTATCCCTATCTAAGATGATTTTCCTTGGTATACAAAAGTGCACCCAGACCTATTCAAAGAACATGTTTGATGATTCTTGTCCTTTGATGGTATTTTTACAAGGCATAAGAATGCACATCTTTTGAACTTGTAAACTACCACAAATAGATAGTCATGTCCCTTCTTGGTTGTTGGAAAACCACCCACAAAATCTATGAAAATTCTTTCCTAAGGTCGAGTGGGTATAGGTAAGGAATGGTATACACATTTCTTTATATTATTTGTCTTGTTGGTACAACAAATTATGCATCCTCTAATATACCATGTTGTATCTTATTGCATTATGGGCCAATACACATAACTTTATAAGTTATAAATTGTCTTCCCAACACCAAAATGTCCTACAACCTTGGAGGTGTGAGCCTCTCTTATAAGTTGCAATATTCCACCTTTAGGAACACAAAGCTTGTCTAGCTTGTAGAGAAACTCAATCTGGAGATGATATTTAGCCTTGCCATCACCTTCTTCTACAAGAATTTAGCTTTGTAGCTATTGAAACACCTCTTTGAAGTCCCCATCTTCTATGCATGCCTCTTTGTATGTATCATGGGTAAAATGATCCATGTGCATAAGATTTCCCAAATCTGCAATAATGGATGTGGATGGCCTTGAAAGCATTGTTTCCAACTTATTAGTGCTTCCCTTCTTATACTTGATGACTAGAAAAAATTGCTCAAAAAATCCCATCTACTTGTAATGTTTGGTTTGTTGTATATTACTTTGGGCCTACAAATAATATAGTGGTTGGTGATCAATGTGTATAATGGTTTCATTTCCCATTAGATAGTTTTTCCACTTCTTAACATCTTGAAATAGGGCACAAGTTTCCTTATCATATGTAAGGTAGTTTAAAACTCCCCCATGAAACATCTCATAATGATAGCATAATGGCTTACCTCCTTACATCAAAATTTCTCTCTTAGCATACCCACTTGCATTTGTATCCACTTCAAAATGCTTATGCAAGTTTGGCAATGCGAGAACTAGTGCTCGAATAATATTTTTTTTAGCTCGTCGAAAACTTTGTTTTGATTCTTTCTCCACTGGAAAGTCTTACCACCATTTGTTATGGCATGGAGTGGTGCATCTACCACTTAAAAATATGTTATGAACTTCCATAGGTACTATGTTTCCCCAACAAAGCTCCTAACTCCAATGACAATAGTAGGAACTGGCCATTTTTTTATGGTCTCCGTCTTTGCAGGATCTATCTTGATTTCCCCTCCACTAATCACATACCACAGATACATCAATGACTTCTAAGCAAACTCACATTTGTTGAGGTTGGCTAGAAGCTAGTGCTTTTTCAAATTCTCTAACACCTGCATGAGATGTGAGATGTGCTCCTTGTAGGTAGAGATATAAACCAATATATTATCCAAATACACTATAACAAATGAATCTAAATATGGTTGTAATATGTCATTCATCAATCTCATAAATGTAGTTGGTGTGTTACATAAACCAAATGGCATGAACAAACATTCATACAAACCTTTCCTTTTCTTGAAGGTGGCCTTTCAAGTGTTTTATTCTTTGACATGTACCTGGTGGTACCTTGATTTTAGATCCAACTTAGTGAAGTACTTGGCATGTTGCAATTGGTCTAACAAAGAATTGATCCTAGGTAGATGGTATTGATTCTTAAGTGTAATATTGTTCAAAGATTTGTAGTCAATACACATTCTCTAAGTCCCATTATTCTTAACTACAATGATGATAGGTGACCCACAAGGTGAGGTTCTTGGTTGAATCACTCCCTACTCCAATAATTTTTGCAAATGTTGCTTCATTTCATTTGCTTCCAAAACAAACTATCTATACAACCCAATGGTGAGTAATGGGGAATCAAGCAACAATTGTATCTCATTCTCCACTTCCCTCTTAGGTGGTATCCCTTTAGGATCCTAGAAAATTCCTTTGTAGGCCTGTAGAAACTCCTCTAATTGTCATTTTTTATCTTTAGTACATCCCTCCAACGATGTATTTTCTCCTACAGATCCATCACCTGATTGATTATCTTGTAAGAAAAGTAAAACATACTTCCTACTTGAACTAATCAACTTTTTGACTTGGTTGGCATTTACTATTGAAATGTTTGATTTACCTTTATGTGAATTGATGATGAAAGACTTCCCATCCTTGATCTAGTGGTACTATTTTGGTCTCCTCATGAAGATTGCATCTCTCATATACATGTAGGGGCTTCCAAACACTATTCCACACATGTCAAGCAATACTACATCTAACTCCACTTTATCAATAAAATATTCATTTACAACAAATTTGATCTTACATTGTTTCATGACCTTGATATTTGCATCCTTGTTTTCTGATCCCAATGGATATGGGATAGGATGATGGTGAACCTCCAACCCAAGCTTGCTGACCAAATCAGCTACTATGATATTGGCCTATGAACCTAGATATTGTTTATATGGAATATTTTTTTCATCTCCTTCTCCTCCTTGTGATGAAGGATACTCAAATTCACCTCCTCCTGCACTAAATTGCATGAAATATTTCCATCCACATCTTAGTTTCTCTCTACCTGATTGCTTGAATCCATTGCTAGAAGGTTCTTCTTCTTGGAATCCTTCTTGTGGTTCTTAGGGTTCATCTCTAGATGTAGTTTCCAACACTTTTCTTCAATGTGACCATTGTTATTGCAATGGTTATAGTGGTTACTTGGATCCTTGCACTAATGTGCAATGGTTGTTGTCTCCTTGTATTTCCCTTTCCACTTCTTCTTCCCCTCCTTGGAAGTGTCTTGGTGCTCTTTCTACTTGGAATTGCTTGGTTGTCCTTTCTTGTGGCCTGTATTTTATAGATATTGTGCTTGCACATAAGCCTCATCAATTTTCTTGGGCTTGAAGAGAATCACTTAATTTCACAAATGACTGTGTAGACCCCCCAAATACTTGAGCAGTACATCTAGGTTCTTGGGAAAGATAGTCATCATGATAGCCATGTTTCTAAATCTGGTGGTGTGCTCTTGTACACTCTACCCCTGCCTTTGCCTGAAGTAATACCAATGGATCCATTGGTACTCTACATACCCAATAGGGTAGAACTGGGACTTAATGATGGTTTTGAAATCCTCCAACTTAGTTACTGGCAAATCACCCTCCAGCCTAAGTGTCTTCATGTGATTTTCCCACTAGGTTAATGCATGGCCCTTTAATTTTAGTCTGGAAAATGATATATTATGTTCTTGTTCTATATAAGGTGGACACTAAAACAGAACTATAACCATTGCAACCAATGATTCAACTTTACTGCATCAATCTCAGCTTAGTATGGCTTGATATCCACTTTTACTTCCATTTTAAATCAAGATTGTGAAGGAGTAATAGCATTGTAACTTGGTTTCTCTTTCTGGAGATCTTTTCTCGACTTCTTTTCTGGGTCTTCATTATCTCTCGATTTCCCCTCTAATATGATCTCTAAGTTACAGACTCCAACCTCTTTGAATGGTTCGATATTATTTGTTAGAATCACCATGAGGAGGGTCATATTACGAGAGATATCAACGACTTTTTCTTCCAGCCTCACAAATCTCTCTTCTATTGAATCACGAGGGTTGTTATGAATAGACTCATTCGCCATGTCTAGGGTTCTGCAACTTTCTTCTTAAGACAATTCCTGGATCCTGAAACTTTCCACAAATACCCCAAAGAAAATTTTTCTAATACCAATATGATCTATAAACTACCATGGATCTCCCACTAGAATAGTTCGTCAAAACATGTCTTAAACTTTTCCGAAATCTTATATTATGCAATTAATTTCCTTAGATACCAAATTAGTTATTACTAGATTTTCTTTAATTTGTGAAATAATTGAAATATGAAAATTAAAGAAACAAGTAAAAGAACACACCATCCACACACAAATGAAAACAATACATATCTTGGGAAACCCAATACAGGAGGAAACCCAATGCTACAAGGTGAGGCCTATTCTCTACTCTCTTTTCTTTGGTTATGGAAATGCAGATACAAAGAAAGAGGCACTCACTTTGGATTTTCCTTTGAAACTGTGACCTGTATGGATGCTATAGAATCTCTCCTCCTCTTTTATTCTCTCAAAACACCACTCCTAGAAACTCTTCTCAACTATGGAACAAATACCATGCTAAAGAATGGAACCCTTTCTCCTCCTAGTGACCTGGTATTTAACATAGCTCGATATTTTTCTAGGGTTAGGGTTTTAACTTCCTCAACCCTCAATTATTGATTAGGTTTGGAACTTATAGAATCTTCTTGAAAATCCACATGTGACTATCCCCACACGTTTGAGTAATCGGGGCTAGCATGGCATCCACTTATACCTTGGTGGTCTACAAGGTAGGTCAACTTGCGGGAGGCATAACTTTCACGTAAAAGATCTAATTGAGGTGATTTTTTAACCATTGGAAAAGTCTCGAAGTGTAGAACATTGTCAAGGGTCTGTTCACAAGTTCTAGACATTGCAACCCCAAAAAATGTTGTTTAATGCCTCAAAATGGCTCTGGAAGGTTCCTGACCCCAATTTTCCAAACTGGGACCTACCACC
Source organism: Picea sitchensis (assembly GCA_010110895.2). NCBI lineage: Eukaryota > Viridiplantae > Streptophyta > Pinopsida > Pinales > Pinaceae > Picea > Picea sitchensis. The sequence goes on from SNQJ01S0020681.1 coordinate 26,203, forward strand.
AAAATGGCCCTGCAAGTCAATTCCTCCAATTCTTTCCACGCAAAAAGTACCAATATAGATGAAAATTTTTTATGATGACCCAATCCAGACCAAATATTGCAAATTATTCTTCAATAGCTTCATCATCAATGTCTTTATGCCTTTGATCTTCAATGGAATCATAAAGTGTTTCTTCAATGTGTTCTTCAAGTGCTTGATCTTCAATGGGAGATACAATGGATTCTTATTATTCCTTGGGTGAGGCTACTATGATATATTCAATAAAATTTTCACACCTTTTCTCCTCATAATTAGGATCCCAACGCTTGAAAAACATCCTCAAAAAATTCACAAATGAGTAAATTGATTTCTCTCAAGGCTCTCGATGGGTGTTATATATGCACTAAAAACACACTAAAACCCCTCAATTAAATTGTCAACTCGGGGTAAGTAAACTTAGATTTGTAGCAAAATATATGCCAAAGGTAGAAGGGCTGGTATAAGTGTAGCTTAACTAAGGAAGGTAGCTATCTAAGGCTAATCTACTCAAGAAAACCTATCTAATGAGAAAACCCTACTAAGAAAATTAAAACTATGTAACCTAAGTACTTTTGGGCCAAGGATCGATGGATAGTTCTAAGAAAACAAGTAAAAACCCTACTTGAAGCAAACTAGTTCATAACAATAAGCAAAAGAAACTATTTAGGCATAATAAACAAATGACAAAAGCAAACTTCTTTAACTTGCCAACCTATATTCAATGAGTAACTACCCTATGAAATCAAATAAATAAACAAGCAAGCAAAGACACCTAACTAACCTACTAAAGCAAGTAAACAAGTAAGCAAAGATAACTATCTAACCTACTAAAGAAATAGACAAGTAAGCAAAGACAACTAACTAACCTACTAAAGCAAATAGACAACTAACTACTGCAGGCAATCAAATTAAAACTTCTCATTGAACAACTATCTAGCCTAAGAGGCAAGTGGACTAAATTGTTAATGCAAAACTATTTCTAATTCATGAAAGGAAATATATTTTATTGAAAGCAAGAAAGACTAGCAACTAACCTTTAATCTATGATAAGCAAATTGTTCTCTAACCTATCAAAGAAAAAGACTATCTATCCTACATCCAACAACAATAAAATTATTTCCTAAGCTATGAAAGCAAGAAAATATATCTTCTGAGCTATGAAAGAAGGAAAACTATCTTTTCTGATCTATGAAAACAAGAAAACTATTTCTTAATCTATAAAAACGGGAAAACTATAATTTAACCTATGACAATTCAAATATAATGTTGGTGGTTGTGTGAATGTCTTTGGTGTCTATTAATATATCGATGGCACTTGAAAACAAAGAATAATTCAAGTGGTATACGCTCAACACTAATCTCAATAGAAAAATGAAAGGTATGGATTAAACAATCTAATGAGAATTTATCCATTACTAAAATTTGTCAATTACCTTGCATATTTATTAACCATCAACAATATAACGAGATCATCATTGTACTTCTATACCATGTAAGCAAAACTAGATTCAACCATTAACTAATAAATATAATTGCAATTTAATTCTAGGAAAGGAAATTACATAAATTGAAATTATGCTACATCTATTCTAACAATTCAAAGTTCAAACTACAATAAGAAAGTGCTTGAAAACAGAAATTAAAACATGACATTAAAAGTAAGCTGACAACTACATTAATCAACAACTAATTAAACAAGATCTATATAAAAATGAGATAAGCAAACTATAATGAAAAATTGGAATTAACTCTATCCATCCATCAAATCCTTGTCGAAGAGAACCCAAATTAAAACTATGTTCTATTCTATTTAAAACTATCTTTTAAACTTGATTCTAAAATCATAAATAAAGACATAATCTAATATCTAACTACACATGGGGTTAGTCTAGGGATCTGCAGATCCGTTCCTAACTACAAGATTAATGCATGCTAACACAATTCATCATACTAACCTGCAAAAGAGAGTCAAAGCAATTAAATTATAACAACAAACCAATTAACATAATAAAAATGTGTGTACAGGAAAATAAAGAGAACAACTAAACTATGAAATGCATAAACAAACACAAAGATAGTTACCAAACTGTTGGTGGAACCCCCAGCAAGTCGTGGTCACTTTCTAAAATCACACCACGTGCTCAGCAAGATGAATTCACCATAAAAACTCAAAAACGCAGTGCTTATATAATTTGGCAATGTAAAATGGAAAAACAGAGTAAAAACGTATTTCTACCTATCACATTGATGTTTCTGCTACTTAACAACTATCTGACCACCTCGGTGGTATTTATAATGTTTATAGACCAAGTGGTCGACCACAGGAGGGTTGAACCACTTCTAAATTCGGCAATTTCCATTAAGTGATGCCCTAACTGATAAAATAGAGCAAGCCAATAATAGCTCAGCTGAACAACCAAAATTGAGTTGTCAGGAGCTCAATAGCTGGAGGGAGTGAGCATGAACAAAAGTCGTGTTCCCTATTCACCCATCATTGGCCGCCAATACCATAACCACCAAGTCGCCCTCCATTTTTTTGCAATACGCAGTGCTGGACAGAGTGTCAGATCAAGTACCGGAATGAGTGCTGGAAGGAGTGTCAGACTGAGTGTCGAAAGTAGAAACATGGTGCATTTTTTCCCTGTAACACCAAAAAACATGAATCAGATCCTTAGAAGTGTAAAAACATGATGAATTATACTCGATAGAATCATTAAACATGAATCATATGTACCTTACGTCGATCATACCGTTTTAACATAAAATTCTTCAAAAAGCTCCAAAAGATGAAAAACACATATGTACATGTGGCAAAAGTGTATAATAACCGTCATAAAAGTGATCATATCTTGGGCCCAACATTACCCCCACACTTAAGATTTTGCAGGTCCCACTGCAAACAAAATGAAATTACCCCTTATGAATAATCTTGCTGAGGAGGATCATCTTTGGAAGCTTCTCCTTCTTGTTGTGAAGACTTTTCCTTATGCCTCTCGTGTTGCTTTAGTTGTGCTCTGAGGCTGTGGTTGGATTTCAACAAGCTTCTTGGATTGTTGTTCCGGTAAAGAAATGGCTTGTGTAGGAGGGTTTGGAGTCCTTGGAGAGTGGGTTTTGGATGGAGAAATAGTCCTTAAATCTGATGTATTTTTGATAGCCTTGATTGTCAAGTGAGGGTCTACAAATTGATAAATGAATGCATCCCAAGTTTGCCCCTGTTTTTTCCTATTTGGCTAAAACAAGAAGTCTGATAAGGCCATGGTGAAAGAGGTTGTTGTGGGGGTTGGTTACATTCTTCCTCACTTCAAAGGAAATATTATCCAAGCTATTTAAAAAGTAGAAGGGAAAATTCAATTGTTTATTGAAAGTGGGCTAACAATCGAAAATGGAAAGCTTAAAAAATAGAGTATCTACCTTCACTATGTCAACAAGACATTGAAGGCACCATTGCGGCAAGATTTGAAAAGGATAGAGAGTATTTTCTTGGAAGAGTCAATGAACACCTGGAAATGCTCCTGAAAAAGGCCAACATGGACATCAAGCTTCAGAGACACATGGCCAGGAACTACTACATCAGAAAATGGATTAGGAAAAGTCACAAAAAGTGTTCTACAAGACCACGCTGCGCTTTTGACTATGTTTTTGGTCATCATTTTAAAAAGATGTTTTTGACCACATAAAGATGAATTTTGGAAAACCAAAGGAGGTTATTTCTAATGGCATACAAAATCACAATAGCCTCTTTCATTGTTTACACATGTATCATATATTGGGAGATATTCAACTTTCTTGGAGACCTATTTCAAAAAATAAAATTTTCCAATTTAATTTCTTGTTTTAGTCATTATTTTCAAAACAGGTTTTTGGCCAAATAAAGATGAATTTTGGAAAACCAAAGGAGGTTTTTTCTAAGAACATACCAAATAATAATAACCTCCTTCATTATTTACACAGGTAGCATATAGTGGGACATATTCAACTTTATTGGAGGCCCATCTCAGAAAATCAAATTCTCCAATTTAATTTTGTGTTTTAGTCATTATGTTGTGGCACATATTCCAAGAACGTGAGAATTAATTTCACAAAACTGAGAGAGGTTTATATTAAGAACAACCTTATATACAAAAACCTCTCATATTTTTGTAAAATTGGTTATGGTTAAAAATTTATATCCCCATCTTTGACCCCTATTTTTATGTTGTGCTTCTGTCACAGTTGTTGCGTTTTTGGATAGTTTGTTTTCAAATCAATTGTGAAGGGGTTGTATGTATATTTTTCCTTGGATTAGTGACTACAGAATGTAGAGGACATATTCTTGTTTCCATTTATAACTTTTTCATTAAATAACTCATCGAGTAAGGCCTTCAAAACTTGTTTCTCTTCTGCTACAATTTGTTGCCACCTCCATGCTTTCCTATGATTGTTTCAAAGTTATTTGCATTGTTTTGGATGAAACTGTCATGTTATGTTACAGCTTCTTTTTATGAATGGATTCATGATCTTATTCCCATGTTTAACTCATCGCATCTACCCTATACACAATGACAAATCCTAAATTCTACTGAGTATACCTACCTTGCCCCATTCTATTTTTGCAACTCATCTTTTGGAAACCCTAGCCTCGCTCCCTAGACCTAGATTCTCATCTAGAAAAATCCAAATCAAAACCATACTGAGCTAAATACCTAGCCTAATACAAAACCACTTAACCTTGTTCCTCTATTCATAGGTGTGTAACACAGATCTGTAGTGAGTTTAACAATGTGTTATTGATCTGTAATTGTCACAAAGAACTAGTTAAGGATACAAAGTCTTCTATAGCATAAAAATACAAATGCACAGTAAGATCATAACACACAATGATGTCAGCAATATAAAATTTAACATACCAATACAAACAACCACTGATATAATATCCCAATACATTGTAAAAAGACAGTATGATAGAATTCTGACATAAATCCTACGTCCTCTTCTCATGAGTTTTGCTATACAAATGGGAAATACTTAGCGTTTTTTTTTAGCTCAGGAAACTCCCCCCAGACCGAAGATATGGCACGTCCTCATGCCATGAATTATAAATAGGTCTTTACTATTTTGAGAGGGGGGTTAGATTAGCTCCTCTTTTATCCACTCTTTGGAGTATCCCTTAGCTCCAAAGATGTTCTGAAATTCGGGTTTGAAAACCCTATTATAGCTTGCTCTTGGAAACTAGTGGTGTTTAAACCAGCGGTCTCCAACTCTTGGGAGCTTTGTGTCTGAGGCAATTGATTCCTCAGAGACCATGAATACAATGAATAGGAGCAGAGGCAAGATAAGAGTGTTCCATTATTGTTTGTTTTTCCATCGTGCTCACACAATCCATTCCTCTATCTCACATTTTATAAGGCATGTAATCATAACTCTGTAATGAATAGTTTGTAATGACAATAAGCCAGTTAAGTGGTCTATTAAGGAGATGTACAACATTTTATAACACACATGGAATTAGAATTTCAAAAATAAAATGACTACTGATGTAATAGCCTATATCATGAAAACAATACACATAAATTTTTACAAAGATTTACTTCTTCTAGGCAATGTTATCATTTGTCAACTCATGAACCCCTACCCCACACCTAAGTATTGTGACACCTCACAATAAAAAATATAGGAAACCAGTCAGTTCACCCAATAGTCGAAGATTTGTAGCTTGTTAAGTGTAGAGATAAATTTCACATATTGGTCTCACGAGACGATTAAAGGATGGCCCCACCTATAAGATAAGAGATCCTATATATAGATAAGAAGAGGTAGGCAAGAGAGTTTCAAGATAGTCTTAGAGTTAGTTCCCAATGGAAAGTTTATGGAGTTCATTAACCTTAGCTTAACCATACATACTTCATGTCATCTTTATCTGCAAGTAATGTCGTACATCAGGACAAGTTTAAATTTATTATTTATTTTTGTCAGATTACCATCCTCGCTAGGTAGAATGCCCCACTGCCAGCAAGCTTGTTCAGTACTCCAATGGGTTTACCTAGTCATACCACATGCCGGTACCCGTTGCCAGCAGACCTGTTCAGTATCCCGACAGGTTAGCCTCTTACACCCTCATAGATTGGCCCTCCATATTTTAAGATGTTAGTATAAGATTTCTTTATGCAAGAAGATGGGAGGACAGCTCTGAAAACAACTTTTTCTTTCTTTTTTCTCAATTGGAGTGGTATTTATGTTATAGGACGACTTTCTGTTATATTACTTAGTGATTGTCCTGATGTAAGGGGGTAATTAAGCGGGCGTGGCCTATCTAAAGATATGATATAATCAAGATATTTAGTGTGTAGTGGATGGTACCATTGAGAAAGAACGGAAAGGTATCTCTAGGCTCAACTCACTTTCTTCTTTTGTATTTATTGTGATTTTTCCATGGCTAACCGCTAATCAGAACTCCTCATTAGTTTTTAATAAAGATACTTTACTTACTTAATCAGGTTTCTTGGGAAAACTATATGAGAGTCCTCTAAGATATATGGTTACAGTATCACTTCCTTATATAGTGGTGAAGATTTTCAAGAGCAATTTCTTTTTAAAATTCCTTAAGAAAAAGAAGATGAAAATCTTTGCAAAAACATGGCTAACTACAACAAGTCATTATTCATTTTATGCTTAGCAGACAACAAGGTTCAAGTGTAACAATGTTTTTGAAGAAAATCCTTCTTTTATATTTCCTTGGAATTGTCTACCCTTGGTGATATAAACACCTACAGAGATATCTAAAACTATTTGCAAAAACCACACTCTAAAATATAATAAACTAAGGAGATCAATGAGATCAAGTCAGAGGAACATGTATCTCATAGTTGTTTTATTAAAAGAAAATGTAAAATGAGGTTGCATTAGACTCTAAGCTAAACTAACAACATGCAGCTTTTATTTACTATCCTACCCTACCTAAAAATAAAGGGAAAATATTTATTCAAGTGTAAGAACTCTTCCAATGTAACCATGTGCGAAGCAAGATAAGAAACATACTCATATCCATATATGAAAAATTTATCACACTGATTACCTGGATATGAAGAACCAACCAACCTACTTGTTTGGGCATCAGAAGGTGTTTAAGAATAGAATAGTATTGTGGCTTGATGACCTCTTGAAAGAAAATTTCAATGTAATCTTGATGTTCATCAACAGTAATTTCTATGATCTCCTTCATCATGTTATGAAGATCCTCTTCTTTTGGATGATTGATTTCTGAAGTACATAAAGGATCTCCTGAGATGGATGTTGAGAACTCCTCAATCTCAAGTCTTAGTGATTACTCTCCACCAAAGGTAGTCCATAAGTTTTAAGCTTCCTTCATAGTTTGGCAAGGAAAATCATTTTGTAGCTCATAGGACCTTGATTCTTCTAATATTTCCAGAGAGGTAGATAAGTTCTTGACTATTGTCAAGATGTGTTTTTTCTAAAAAGAAGAGATCCCAGTTGTTGCTAGGATTTGAGAGAGTTCTTCCAAACTAATGGTCACCTTCGAATTCATCTTGTCATTTGATAAAACTTGGTTCACACAAAGTTAGGATCTCTTGATGGTGGTAAGAAAACAAAGGTTGTATTGTTTGGCTCTGCGGAAGGCTCGAGCGGTCTTGCCTCCTGTCCTGCTATTATTGATGCTTCATTTTCTTGTTCTATAGTGCTCCTTGTTTTAGTCTCTTTTAGAGACTGCTTTAGCTCTTTGGGTTGAGCTAGCTCCTGTTTTTTGGTATTGGTCTGTGGAGCTTATGAGTGGAATGTTCCTTCCCCCAAAGTGATCGAAAGGAACCTTGGTTGAAAGGTCTGATTTTGATTTAATGTATCTACCTTGTGGGTCTCTAGGCCTATTCATGAAAGAAAGCAAAAACAAAAGAAAAATCAACCATTTGGTTTCTAGGTCTATTCATAAACAAAAACAAAAAAAGAAAAACTATTATTGGGTTTGGGGGAACCTTCTATAGTAGATGCACAAGTTCTTACCTCTCGTCTTAAATCTCCCCCGCCACCAAGCTAATGCTAAGATCTAAGGATGATCTATTTCCTAACTACTTCTTACCTTAAGACAACTCCCCGACAGCAGCGCCAAAAATGATGGGTGTTATATATACACTAAAAACCCTCAATTAAATTGTCAACCCGAGGTAAGTAAACTTAGAGTTGTAGCAAAATAAATGCCAAAGGTAGAAGCGTTGGTAGGAGTGTAACCTAACTAAGGAAGGTAGCTATCTAAGCCTAATATACTCAAGCAAACCTATCTAATGAGAAAACCCTACTAATCAAATTAAAACTATGTAACCTAAGTACTTTTGGGCCAAGGATCGATGGATAGTTCTAATAAAGCAAGTAAAAACCCTACTTGAAGCAAACTAGTTCATAACAATAAGAAAAAACAACTATTTAAGCATAATAAACAAATGACAAAAGTAAAATTCTTTAACTTGCCAACCTATATTCAATGAGTAACTACCCTATGAAAGAAAATAAATAAACAAGCAAGCAAAGACACCTAACTAACCTACTAAAGTAAGTAAACAAGCAAGCAAAGACAACTATCTAACCTACTAAAGCAATAGACAAGCAAAGACAACTAACTAACCTACTAAAGCAAATAGACAACTAACTATTGCAAGCAATCAAATTAAAACTTCTCATTGAACAACTATCTAGCGTAAGAGGCAAGTGGACTAAATTGTTAATTCAAAACTATTTCTAATTCATGAAAGGAAATCTATTTTATTGAAAGCAAGAAAGATTAGCAACTAACCTTTAATCTATGATAAGCAAATTGTTCTCTAACCTATCAAAGCAAAAGACTATCTATCCTACAAAAACAATAAAATTATTTCCTAAGCTATGAAGGCAAGAAACTATATCTTCTGAGCTATGAAAGCAGGAAAACTATATTTTCTGATCTATAAAAACAAGAAAACTATTTCTTAATCTATGAAAACAGGAAAACTATATTTTAACCTATGACATTTCAAATATAATGTAGGTGGTTGTGTAAATGTCTTTGGTGTCAGATAATATCTCGATGGCACTTGACAGCAAAGGATAGTTCAAGTGGTATAATCTCAACACTAATCTCAATAGAAAAATGAAAGGTATGGATTAAACAATCTAATGAGAATTTAGCCATTGCTGAAATTCGTCAATTACCCCTCATATTTATTAACCATCAACAATATAACGAGATCATCATTGTACTTCTATACCATGTAAGAAAAACTAGATTCAACCATTAACTAATAAATATAATTGCAATTTAATTCTAGGAAACGAAATTACATAAATTGAAACTATGCTACATCTATTCTAACAATTCAAAGTTCAAACTACAATAAGAAAGTGCTTGAAAACAAAAATTAAAACAAGACATTAAAAGTAAGCTAACAACTACATTAATCAACAACTAATTAAACAATATCTATATAAAAATGAGATAAACAAGCTATAATGAAAAAGTGGAATTAACTCTATCCATCCATCAAATCCTTGTCGAAGAGAACCAAAATTAAAACTTTGTTTTAAACTTGATTCTAAAATCATAAATAAAGACATAATATAATATCTAACTACACATGGGGTCAGTCTAGGGATCTACAGATCCGTTCATAACTACAAGATTAATGCATGCTAACACAATTCATCGTACTAACCTGCAAAAGAGAGTCATGGCAATTAAATTATAACAGCAAACTAATTAACATAATAAAAATGCATGTACGGGAAAATAAAGAGAACAACTAAACTATGAAATGCATAAACAAACACAAAGACAGATACCAAACTGTTGGTGGGCCCCCCAACAAGTCATGGTCACTTTCTAAAAACACACCACGCGCTCAGCAAGATGAATTCACCATAAAAACTCAAAATGCAGTTCTTGTATAATCTGGCAATGTAAAATGGAAAAATAGAGTAAAAACGCATTTCTACCTATCACACCGACGCTTCTGCTACTTAACACCTATCTGACCACCTCGGTGGTATTTATAATGTTTACAAACCAAGTGGTCAACCACAGGAGGGTCGAACCACTTCTAAATTCGGCAATTTGCATTAAATGATGCCTGAACTGATAAAACAGAGAAAGCCAATAATCGCTCAATTGAACAACCAAAACTAAGTTGTCGGGAGCTCCGTAGCTGGAGGGAGTGAGCATGAACAAAACCCGCATTCCCGATTCGCCCATCATTGGCCGCCAATACCATAACCGCCAAGTCACACTATGTTTTTGTGCAATACGCAGTGTTGGACAGAGTGCCAGATCGGGTACCGGAACGAGTGCTGGAAGGAGTGTCAGACTGAGTGTCGGAAGTAGAAACGTGGTGCGTTTTTTCCCTATAAAACCAGAAAACGTGAATCAGATCCTTAGAAGTTTAAAAACATGATGAATTATACTCGATACAATCATTAAACATGAATCTCATGTACCTTATGTCGATCATACCGTTTTAACTTAAAATTCTTCAAAACGCTCCTTCAAAAGATGAAAAACACATATGTACATTTGGCAAAAGTGTATAATAACCATCATAAAAGTGATCATATCTTGGGCCCAACATCAAGTGATCATATAACTGTCATCATCGATGTCTTTATGCCTTTGATCTTCAATGGAATCATAAAGTGTTTCTTCAATGTGTTCTTCAAGTGCTTGATCTTCCATGGGAGATACAATGGATTCTTATTATTCCTTGGGTGAGGCTACTATGATATATTCAATAAAATTTTCACACCTTTTCTCCTCATAATTAGGATCCCAACACTTGAAAAACATCCTCAAAAAATTCACAAATGAGTAAATTGATTTCTCATCAAGGCTCTCATACCAATATTTTGCATTACCATCAAAGGTGTGTAAAAACATCCTCATCATGATATATTCATGGATCCCATCAAGATCTGCAATAGCCTTCATGAAGGATATGACATGAAGCCTATCTAAACTACACCCAATAAATTTTGGAATATGATCGCGTCAACAAATACTAGGTTCCTCATGCGGAAACCCTAAGATGCTTAAGAAATCAAATTGAACATAATATTCCAGCAACCATGGATGAAATTCATTTTGTAAGATATCTTCATACCTCGTACAAGAATGGAGTGGAGTGGAGTCTCTAAGATGAAACTTCATTTCCTTGACAATATTGTTTTCTTCACCATACAAGCAATAATTCTTCAAGATCTGCAAGGGAAAGGGCTTCTTCCCTTCATGGAGTCACCAGATGAGGAGAATATATTCAACATGAAAACCTCACCAAAATTTGTAGTTGATCTACAAATATATGGGAAATGGACTTTGTTCCTAGAAATGACACCAAAATGTTACCTCACAGGTTCTCAGTTGCTGCAAAAGTGCCTAAGCACACATTGTGAAACACCAAGGGAAACTTAGGCAAGCTACCCACTATCACCTCAGTACAATTTCATTTCCCACTTTAGACTAGGTGAATGCTAGCCTAGGGGTGCTTCCCTATGGTCAACTAAGCTCAATGTGTGTAATAGGAAGTGGGAGCAAGAGAGAGCTTAGAAACAAAAAAAAAGGAAAATCATTTTTTGATATTTTGTATTTTTGGGGTGGTGGATGAAAGGGAAGATTAGTGCCTTATCATGTTTGGGTTGTGGAGTCATGCATGCAAATTCAAAGGGTTGTTGTTATGAATATTAGCGGGTCATATTAAACCAAAGTGACATGCATAATAACAGCCCTAATTTAGTCACTAAGATCACAAGTTTGATGGGGGAGAGTGTCTATTATAGATCCACTTCTCAAGGCAATTCTAAGTGTGGCCCCTCCCAAATATTATCTACAGATGGAATGATTTAATGATATCAAGTGTATTATGTATACCTCTTGAAGGTAAGCAACACAAGAAGGAAATAGGAAGTACCTAACCGTATACAATGTAGTAACATTGTTCTTCTATGGACCTTAAATTGTCTTTAACACCACAAACCTACAAAACAAATGCACCTAGAACAAGATTACCACACATAAGTAAAGTTGTACATACAATTACTCAAATCTCAAACAAAAAAATAAAGAATATTTTATTTCATAGCTTGGGATCTCTTTCACTCACACCAAATCCATGGAGAGAGAGAAATCTTATATAGGTTTTAGCTCCATCTTCTTTTACAATAAATAGTGAATTGTTTTCCTAGATCCATTAATCTCTTCAAGGTATAACAATATAATAATCCTCCCAATAAATTTCTTACTAAAATTACCAATGAGTTCGTTAACACCCACAATTTCCTCCAAGAGGTTATAATATAATACTCAAGGAAAACAAATACAATGAAGCTCTCATCTAACTAACTCCAATAGACAAGTCAAAATATAATACAATATGGATTTAGTTACAATCATATCCCCAAAATAGAGCTAAGTAGTTGGGTGCCTTCTTTGATTGAAGGATTGACCATGTTTAGGCTCCAACAAATGATAAAATAATCTTCCACTAGGTGTGCCCTCTTAGAAATGCATCCCACATGTGAACCAAAGGCCAAGAGAGTAGGATGTCCTCCATAAAGAAGCATGGAATGTGTACAAACAAACTCCATATTTGGACAATTCAATACAATCCTCAAGGTATGTGATCAATAACCAACTATGGCCATACATTTGGCCTCCATAACCAAGTCTTCCCATAAAGAATGTACAAAGTAGATCACCATGTGGCACATGATATCATCCCAACATAGAAAACCAAGTGGAAATCCTTCAAATATGTGGGCGCCCTCAACAAATGACATGGAAATATGTGCAAGAAGCCTCCTCAAGTGAATGTAGTCATCCTCGTCATGAAAATAGTGTGATAGATGCCTCAAAAGGTGGAGCACTGAAGTGAAGTGGACCATAAATGTTGTAACCAACATCAATAGATGTGCAACAAAACCCTCCAAGTGGAACATGTGGCTTCAAAGTGTAGAAACCGTGTATAGATCAAGGTAGATGAAGTGGATCTCAATATAGGAAGTTAACTATCATAGAATAGAAAACATAAACCAAGGGCCAAATCATCAAAAGACCCCAACAACCTCCACATGTGTGCAACAACCACTATCCAATGATGAATAGCCTCAATCCATGAGAAATGCATCCACATGTGTGCAAGCAAGAGAACGTTCCATGAGAATGAAGTGTAGATCCATCATAAAGAACAATCTCACCATCAAAACATTGCAAGGAAGCCAAGTGCTCTAGCAATAGAGTCCATATGCACAACAAGGAGTGTGTTAGGCCCTCTAATCATACCATAGGAACCTAGGAAAACATGAAAGAGTGGATCGATCCACAAAAGGGAGTGTTTATCTCATCAAATAGGATCATGGGGTCAAGATAGACACCATAAATCCTAGGGAACTCTCACCAAAGGTGCCACATCATCATCCCTCATCCAAAGGTTGAAAAATACCTAAAAATACTAAAAAACCATAATAGAGTGGAGCACTCCCCAGTATTGAGTGTTTATTTGATCATATCTCACCATAAGGTTATGAAAGACACATCAAAGCATAAGGCACTCTTTCCAAGAAGTATGATGCCAACAACCCTTCCAATGTTAGCATCAAACCCTAGGTCACTCGAAAACATGGCAAGGAGGTGAACGCTCTGCAATAGTAGTTGTTTATCCCATCAAATATCATTGTAGGAGTATAACATACACCTCAAGTACTTGGGTGTTCCATTACCAATCTCAAGTAGCATGAATATGATCTAAGTGCAAAGGAGGTGGGTGCTCCATGAAACACATTGTCTATTTCATTAATTATCATCATAAGAATATAATAGACCACTCAAATACAGGGGCACTTCTCCATAAATGTCATATATCATCAATCCATACAAACATGCAAGTGGAAATATCATGAAGCAAGGAACTAGCATCATCATCAAGCAAGTTGATCCAAAGGCATGAAGATAACCAACATAATATCATAGCACCTAGGAGCATATCACTACTATCCATCAAGTGTGACTATGAAGAAAGAAAAATGAACCAAGTTAATCCACCACATCATCTTCTCATGCAACACCATGGTGAAGTAAGAAGATCAAAGATAGCTCCCGACCAAGATATATTGTTTTCAAGCAAAAATAAAAGGTGTGCATCTCAAGCCCATCATCATCTCTTTAAGTTATCTCTGAAAATTTGTCATGTGATGAAGATCACGCATTTACCACTCATGAAAATATGAGAGATAACAATTAGAAAATATGATATATTGTGTTTTTCCCTTCTATATATTTTTATGTTTATTTATAAATGATATTAGTTCACACAACTCTTCTCCACACACAAATGCTTTCACCATATCATTAAAATTTCCTAAATTTGTAGTGTTCCCAAATTATAAACAAAAACACAAATCACATGTAAAGGAAAAGCACCTTCGGGAAACACCACAAGTCCTCATCCATGGTACAATAATCATTTGTACTGCCACATTTAAAATTAATCAATTTAAGAACAAGAGTTTAGTAGGATAAATGTTTTTGAATTCCATTAGTAGAATTGAAGTACGTATGTGTTAGTAGATGTAGGCCTCTCAAAACTTGAGAAAGAGAAAATAGTGAAATTGGCTAAGTAAAATGTGAGGGAGTTGTTCTAACCTTTGTTTATCATTATATTTATATTTCTTATGATTGGATGCATAAAAAAGGATTGGATGCATAAAAAAAGATGGTTTTGCATGTGTTGTTTTTTTTTCTTGGAACACAATTCATTGCATTCTTAATTTCATACGCGAAAGTAAGATTGTTAGTATTTTTTCAACAATATCAACAATTAATTCACAAAAAGTAAATATGTTATCAGTGAGATCTAACCTTAAATAGAGAGGATAACATTCATCCTTTCAATTAGTCAAACTAAACTTAATCAAATAAAATAATTTACATATTATTTAATAAAAAATATGTATAAAATTTAATTTAAAGATAAAATCATTTTTTCGCCAAACCAAAAATAATTTTTTTTCCAAACCAATGGCCTGAAGGAACTCATTCCTTTTTAAATGGTTTCATCCAACTCTATAGAGATCTTCTTTTAGACATGTCCATAGGGACATCTCTTCCCCACATTTCTTATGAAGGTCTTGAAAACATCAACGAAATGCAAGATTTTTCAAATATCATTTTGACCAACTTTTAATAGATTTTTCATAAACCACAAATTAATGATGATGGGTCACATTTTCTTGATACATTTTTAAAAACAACTAGATTGCCTTCAATCTCTTGCATTTGGTTAAGTGGCGAAGTAAATTTATGATTTAAAATGTGTTCATGCAAATCCATAGAGTTCCAAGTAAAAAAAAACTACAAGTTTATATTTAAACTAAGCTTCTCATGTCAATTTGAAGTTATAAAAAAAATTAATACAATTTTTTTTGCATACTGATAAAATTAAGGACTATAAATTTAGAGTTTAAGGGGAAAAATGAATTGCAAAAACTAACTTCGAAATTGCAAAAACTAATTTTTGTAGGGGCAAAGTAGGGTTAGTTGATTACCAAAGTTTATCTATGAAAAAATAATAATAATAATCAAAATATAAACAAATTCTTTTTTATTATATATGTGGGCATATTGATAAGAGAGAAGCATGGCTTAGGCATCTAGATTAGGAAGACATCTTTATAATTTGCTAATTGTGGGGATAGATGCACCCTTTAACGTCACGATAAGCAAAGACTCACAATTTGGAAACTTTAAGCATGAGAGACACCCACAATAGGGGGTCTTAGTTAAGGTACAAAGCCTTCATCACATTAATAATGAAGCCATTAAGGTTATCTTTAAGTAATGCAAATCGTGTATGCACGTTGTTCATTCACCATGAACTCCATAAATATCTACCCACTTACTTGAAAGTTATGAAAGGCCAACACAATGTCATGACCACGAGAACCTGATATAGGTATCACATGGGCAAACCAACAACCACGAAACAACTACCATAACAACCCCACAAGCATACCAACAACAACAATCCGATTGTCATAGCCACCCCATGCACACACTCTTTCCAAACAATTCTCAAAAGGCATCTCAACTCCACTCTCTATGATAGCACAACTGCCTCTTCACTTTGTTTAGCGAGTGACAAGCTTCCTTCACCTTGTGGGAAAAATCCCTATAAAATTTGAGGTAAAGATTATCAGAGTGAAATTTATTTAAGTTTAACTCAAATGATTGGAAGAAGAAATGATATCCTTCCCACTTAAATTCAAATCCTACTTATAACATGTTTGTTTTTCATAAATCAATTATTAATTTAGACTTATCATAAACCATGAAAAATATCTCACTTTTATTTACAAACCAAAAAAAAAAAAAATATCTAACAACTTCCAAACACTAAAACACCTCAACCTTCATGTGCATAAAGATGCCAACATGCTTCTACTTTATCAAGAAACAAACTGAGCACTAAAAGGATTTTTAATGGAAAAAACTGAGGTTGATTCTGGCTAAGATTCCCATACTTGTTTGGCATTTTTTTTTAAATTAAGGAAGAGTTGACCTAGTGTGACAACAATACCTAACTACATTAGGTACCCTACATATAATAAGCATGTATAGGTCAGAGAAGCCCCATATACTTTGATATTTTAAATCCAACTCAAGTATAGCTGCACTAAAAATATCAAGAATTCTCGTTGTGAATTTTATTATAACAGCTAAGCGTTAATTCGTGCTCATATGATGTATGTCTAACCTGTGTGATTGAATAAAATTATTTGTATTCTTCACATAAAGGAGATATTATAATATATAAAATAAAATAATTATGTCTCAAAAAATGTGTATCCCACTTTTATGGAATGCTCTGGAACCTTGCATACATGCGCATGCATTGATTAAATAAATTGGATTTAAAAATTGAACACGAATTCCCTCCAAAGATGCTCCTCATATTTTTTCTATATTTGATTCTCTTGAAAATTTTATCATGTCAATGAGCTTCCTTTAAAAGTACATCAATGAAATTTTATGGGGTTTATTTATTTTCATTAAGAAAAGCGGGGTTTATTTTTATTTTTTAAGTTCATATGTGTCCTATGTGATGGCGAGTGCGTAATGTTGGTATTAAGAAATTTAAAAAATAAATAAACAAGATTTAGTATAAATTTGTTTGCCATTATATTTGAATTTTTAAAATTTAATTAATAAATTTGAAATTAATTTTATAATAAAATTATTATATAAATAATAATATCTATTTATTTTATTATTCTCATCTATATAAATAAAAAATATATATAGATTTTGTAAACTTTCAAGGAAACATTCAATGTTAAATGTTTTTCCAGCAGGTTTTTATTGATAATATTTGAGATGCATTATTATTATTTTTTTTTTCTAAACCTTAAACTCATTTTTTCATTTTTTTTCTTATAATTTTTTTTCAAACTCAATTTTGAGAATATAAATTTATTGTGATATATTATTCAATTTTTCTCAACTTTAAATATTAAGTGAATATGTTTTTCCAATGTTTCTATATAGGTTTATATTTTATGTTTAGTCATGTATCTTTTTTTTGTCTTCTTTCTTCATCTTTTTTTAGTTTTTGTGAATCTTAATGTACTTACTTTTCTCTTTTTGGAATAAAATTAAGTATATCTTTCTCTTTTCATATATCTTCTTTCTCAAGAGTTAATGATCTTTTTTATGGATACTTTTGACCAACACAAGTAAGCATGGACTTTTTCCAATATGAAAATTTATTATAATGAAATTGAGTACATCTCATTCACCCCATCACATATCAATAAATTTTTAAATAAATTAAAATTTTGATAAGAAATAACAACATCCCAACTTTACCACCCAACTAGACTTTTATTAAAAATTGAATTAGTCACTTCTAAACACTAATATTAAATTTAATTTTATGACATAAAACTCCTTACATTTTTTCAGGACTCCATTTTAATCAACAATACTACTTCAACACCCCAACTTTACCAACCAATTAAAAATTGAATTAGTCACTTCTAAACACTAATATTAAATTTAATTTGATGACATAAAACTCCTTACACTTTTTCTGGACTCCATTTTAATCAACAATATTGTTTGGTTAATTTTAAAGCTTTTGTGTGAAATGGGGTATAATATAAGGAAGTTTTTTTAAAAGATTTAGGAATTGACAATTGGTCGAGATTACTTAGACAAGGTCCAAGTTCAAATCCAGTTGGTTGCGCCAATAACCCACAAGCCAACGACTAGCAAGAAACTTATGACTTAGTAAGGGTCGAGGCTTTCAAAGACACACCCTAGAGGGTCCCACTCCAAGGGAGAGTCTACCCTTCTATCCTTAACATAACAAGTCATATTTCATCGGGGATTTGAATCGGAGTAAGAAAAGTGCAAGACCTACCTCTCAACCATTCAAATTGTTACCCCTCAAAGGTTTTTGTTCAACTTAACAATCATAAACATAGAGCAATTAATCTTTAAGCTCTTGTGTAAAATAAAGTATAAGATAAGAAAGTTTTGATGAAAAAAACAAAAACAGTGTTGCAACTTGACCCTGACAAACAAAATACTCGTTCCAGACATTTCACCCATCCAATATAAATTTGTTTTCCTACCATTAAATAAAACAAATAAATTGTAAAAATATTTGATTATAACATTTTACCAATAAAAAAAATAACCATAAAATGTTTTTCAAATTCCTACCCTAACAAAAATAACCATATAATGTTTTTCAAATTCCTATCCTAGTCGAGGGCATAATGTCTCAACAACTTGTGTGAATACAAACAAAAGCTATTATGATTCATAAGTAACCATGGAAAGGAAAACATGTCCAAGCACTATATCTTTGATGTTAAATTATTTAATGTAAAACATTGTACTCTATATCTTTGATGTTGGGCCAGTCCGTGTAAAAGGCTAGCGTTGTGAAGAGGGCGTGGCCTTTTTGTCATTTTATATGTTAAGAAACTCTTCTTTTGCTTTGGCATCAACCAAGAACAATGAACATGACTTTTGGCATTTTGTGATCATATGATGATTGGATACATGTCTTATCAGAATACTAATATACTTTAGTCCACCATGACTAAAGGGCAAGAAACTAGTCGAGACATCTCACATGGAGGCCAATGTGTCTTTATAGAAAACCAAGAGCATTGCTATCAACATATATGGTAATTCTCAATTACCAACCAATCATAATGATGGTGAATTCATTCCATATGTGGTTTTTAGTTTTTATTTAGAAATGGTATTTTACGGAGTAAATAGCTTTTGGATGTAAATTAAGTATGGAAAATATAGGGAAAAGGGGATAAAAATGGTAAGTTTATTATATTATTTATTGATTTTATTTTATAAAAGTAAAGAGTAAAAAAATATTATATTATATATGAAATTTAAATTTAAATTTAGATGGAAATTTTAAATTGTTTATAATTTAAATTAATTTTTTCTCGGATTAGGTGGTAGGGACAAGACTCATAACACATAGGGGATTTCGATCCCTGCTCCCACTTGGCGACCTTATGCACCTTCATTATTGTCATATGACTCCATCCCCATCCCCTTATTTAAATGAATAACACTTTTGGCTTCCTCTCAAATGTGTGATCGTCCTTGGCTCACACTACCATCATTCCTTCTATCCCATCTTCGCAGTTCTAGAACCATTGACAATTAGTGCCAGTAATGGTGATATACGATATGAGCTTGGCTCAGGTATATTGGATCTTCGTTCGAGCTCTTTTCTCCATTTCCTAGCACTTTGGCCTTGTCTGCAGTCCATCCATGTCATCCTTCATCCAACCTCAATATCGCCTAACCACCAACCTACTCATCTATGCTCCCCGCGTCACTCTCATTGTCACTCTCAATCCCCACTCTGCCAGTATATGTCTTCGTCCCAAAGCCCCAATGCCAAGAGGGGGCCATTGTTAACATGCCTGCATTCGCAAGGGAGGTTCTCTAGTTCGCCAAACATAGTTTGTTGATGCTCAAGCAATCGATTTCTACGAAGCTCATACTCCTCCGGAAGTCTAGGCAGAATTGGACCTAGCTAAATTCGACATGCGGGTCCTTCTCCATTTTATAGATAATGAAGTTGTGGATAAAAATATTGGTTCCTGGATCCTTGATCCGAGCACCTACAGAGTGCAAGCCACCCTCTATTCCAAAACTATGGACATGTATTGGATTCTTAAGACCCTTATGGGAAAGGTTCTTGTGGAGAGAAACGAAGCTCACCAATAAATCTTCTTACAGCTTGATGAAATGCAAAGGGAACTACATGAAATGGATATGAAGATTGATAAGCTTCCCAACAACAACGAGGTCCGAGTAGGTGAAGACCAGGCACACACCTAGGTTATGGTGTCGGCCTCAGAGACATTCTTTGGTCCACCTCTATGATTTTACATCGTTTCCTTTCTCTTTTTTTGGTTTTACGGTCATGGAGGTATGGAGGCTTTAGCACCACCACACATTAGTTTTAAGAATAGTTATAGACACCAACTAGATAGATATAGAAACAATTTAATTTGCAGACAATTTCATTTACCGTTTTTTGTGCTTTCAAATTGCAAGAGACAACACAAACTATTCTTTTGTAATTAATCTAGTTTCCCAAGTGACAAACCAAAATTATTTACTCAAATCTTAATAATAGAAGAATGTTTAAATGAATAACTTGCCCAAAAAATAATTTTAATTTAATTTAATAATATTATTAATAAAAATAAAAATAAAATTAATATATCAACCAACTTAAATTTCATAAATAAATCTTATATTTCAAAGAAATCAAAACCTTTCAATCTTTTTTCACTTAACTCATAACCTTATTAAACATATAATTAATAATATTTAGAATAAAATTTTATAAATAAATTTTATATTTCAAAAAAATCAAAACCTTTCAATCTCCTTTCACTTACCTCATAACCTTATTAAACATATAATTAATAGTATTTAGAATAAATTTAGTGATAGGTCTGTTCACAATATATAACTCATATTTAAAGATTCGATTAAACACATTAATATAAAAAGAGTGGGTATCAAATCAAATAATGCTCTATATTGGTTTTGAGCTTTTTCATTAATTGAAACTGTCCTTTCACTTACCTCATAACCTTATTAAACATATAATTAATAGTGTTTATATTGGTTTTGAGCTTTTTCATTAATTGAAACTGTCCTTTCACTTACCTCATAACCTTATTAAACATATAATTAATAGTGTTTAGACTAAATGTAGTGATAGGTCCACAATATATAATACTCATATTTAAGGATTTGATTAAACACATTAATATAAAAAGAAATGATATCAAATTAAATAATGCTCTAAAGAAATGATATCAAATCAAATAATGCTTTAAATTGGTTTTAAGTTTTTTTATTAATTGAAATTGTTTTTTTTTTTCAAAATTGTTATATCAATATATATCATTTAGATTTAGTTTTGGTGAATAAAAAATTATAAAAAAATATTTTTTTTAAAATAATGATATTAATAAATATATGTATGGTTTATATGAGATATTAAAAAATTAATAATAATTTTGTTTTTCACAAATATATAATTTTCGAAACATTTGCTCAAAACAAGAAATTATTAGATTCTCAGATTTGAATGATTATTTTGTATAATCTTAATGTTTTTAGAATTTTTCAATATGTTGAATCCATTTTTTACAAGACTATAACTTTCTCATCAATAATTTAATTTATAACAATATTCAAATGAAATTTATTTTGTACTAGGTTTTATGACTTTATTGTAATATCTACCTAAAACCCCATAAGAATATAAAGGTTTCCATATATTTATTAAAAAACAAAATTATATATATATATAATTAAGATTAAAAGTTATTAGAAAGTACATGAATCTATTTAAGATTGTTTTAGAAATAATCATAAAAGGATATTGACTTTTTTGGGTACATTATTTAGATTTGAAATTGCTTTTTGGTCATGAAGAAAAATTTAAAACTAATTTTATTTTAATGAAAAGATATAAAACTACTTTTAATTGGTTAAGAGTTAGTCTTCCTAAGACAAAAGGAAATAAGTTAATGGTCAAGAGTTCCTCTTTCTAAGACTTAAGGAAACAAGTTAATGGCCCAAGTCCTACAGACCATCTGAAAAGTGAAAGTCCCTTCAAATCTACCTCCTAACTGACCACTAACAAATTATTTCAGGGATGTGGTTTTCTTAAATAAAAATAATGAATCAAACCAGGTTAATAATTAATAATTATTATCCTCACTAAATTTTAAATTAAAAACAATTTTTTTTAGATTAACCATAAAAATTAGTTTTGTTTGGATCATGGTTTCACCCAACCTTGAGGGGTTTCCGAAAGCATTTTGAAAAATTTAAAACACACCAAACAGGTACTTATAAAATTTTATTTTATTAAAATTTAAATAAAATAATTTATTTTACCAAATTCCAACCAGAATTGACAACGCCTTATAGAAATCCAGGGTGATTGAAAGACAATGCAGCTCTAAATTGTTCAGAGGACAGATGTATAGAGATAAGTCCACGGAAGTTCGTGGGTGCCCATGAATCTGGTTTGTTTGTGGGATGGGGCCCTTTCAGTAGCCCGTGCCTTAGAAAAGGAAAGGATGGATGAGCACTTTCACTGCGCTAAGTCTGAACTTGTATAACGGCAGGATTGGGATCCAAGCTTTCCCATTTTCAAATTGCATAAAGAACCCTTGACAATACGAAACCTCACCAACTTCCAAAAAAAAATACGAAAACAAATGAATAGCATTAAATGAATAATGAAGTAAATCAACATTACAGTTGAATCACAGGAGCAGCTGGCTAGTTGTGATTGGATGCTGTTTAGGGAATGCTATTCAAGGTTTAAATCAAACTATGAAAGTGGTATTATTGACGGGCATCATCAAGCCAAATGTCCAAATTAGTCAAAGGGGTCATCACATTAAATGTATTAAGAAGAGCAAAAGAGGGCTCCTAAACAAACAAGTAACCCAACATATGCACAGGGCAGAGAGGAATTTAATACGCTTACTGTGAGGTCTCTCCACCCTTGCAACACCTCACTGTATGACAAATTTCCGATATCTATCCCCTGACCTCCCTCCTTTTCACAGATCTCCAAACGTCAGAGACTGAAGCCATGGACTTGTCCAACAAACAAAGCTGACAGCCTGGAGATCCTGCAGAAATGGATCTCCGCCTCCCATCAGGAATTTCAGAATCTTAAATATATTGACCCCAAGAAGGTACTAGCAGCTTTTTGTAGGTTTTCTGTAGCATAGAAGTCAAACGGATGGGAAATTAAGATTACTGATAGAAAGATGACATGATTATGTATTCAATTAGAGGGCAATTGTAGAACGAAACCCATAATTGAGGGCCAGAAACGATCTGTGTGATCGGATCTGGAGGACAAACCCAAGCGGGTTTCAAGAGGGGATCTGTACTGGGTCAGAATGGAATTCATTGGCTTGGCTGATGGGCAGTTTTGAATTCATTACTGATACAAAATCCTGCTTTCGTACAGTGTTCTGCAAGTAGGTCTGTTGATTGAATAGCTGGAAAGTACTAGTAAAGGGCAAGTAGGTGGTATTTTGTCTGTGGAGCAATATGGATCAACCAGGAGACGAGAAAAAAATGGCAGAAGCCCATTCCAGGAACAATTCCGTTGTGAATTCTGAATGCCCATCTGAAGATCAGGCCAGTTTGGATGAGAATTCTGAGTGCCTATCTCAGAGTTTTGTTGTCTTGGATGAGAATTTGGACAATGCAGAGAAATTGATCCTCAAATGGGACATGGCCTCCTCTGAGGCTGCAAAGCAGTCCATGATCTTTGAAGGGCAGCCAGAAGAGGCTGAAAAATATCTGAAAACTGTTGATGAACTGCAGAAATTGATGGAGTCTGTGTCACTGTCCCAGGCCGATGTTCATAAGGCACAGAATGTATTGCAGATTGCAATGGTTCGTTTGGAGGAAGAGTTTAGGAATCTTTTGCTTGTTCACAGTGAGCCTCTGGATCCTGAGCTGGTTCTCAATCCGGCCTCAAAGGCCTCATTCAGGTCTCTCAATGAATCATTTGGGGATCGCCCATCTCATAGTTCTGATGATGATGAAGCTGAGGAGGAGGAAGAGGAGGCCGTGTCTCATCCCCTGGCCGATAAGATTTGTGAGATGGACTTGATTCCTCAGGATGTGATCCCTGATCTGCATAGGATTGCAGAAAGGATGGTTTCGGCAGGATATACAAGAGAGTGTATGCAGGTATATGGAAGTATCAGGAAATCCATGGTGGACGAGAGTTTCCTTAGACTAGGAGTTGAGAAGCTCAGTATTGGAGATGTGCAGAGATTGGGCTGGGAAACACTGGAAGTCAAGATTAAGAAATGGATTAGAGCTGCCAAAGTGTGTATCAGGATGCTTTTCGCAAGCGAAAAGCATCTGAGTGAGCAGGTATTTGATGGGTTGGATTCTGTTGGGGAAACTTGTTTTTCTGAGCTTGCCAAGGGTGCAACAATGCAGTTGTTCAATTTCAGTGAAGCTATAGCCATTAGTAGGAGGTCTCCTGAGAAATTGTTCAAGATCCTTGATCTGTATGAGGCTCTTTCGGAGCTTTTGCCTGATATTGAGATTGTGTTTTCCAATGAGATGTGTGCAAATGTGAAGACACAGGCATCGGAAATACTGACTCGGCTTGGAGAAGCGGCCAGAGGGATCTTCACAGAGTTTGAGAATGCAATTCAAAGGGAGACTTCCAGAACACCTATCCCTGGAGGTACAATTCATCCTATAACTAGGTATGTAATGAATTACATTAGTTTTATTTCGGATTACAAAGAGACATTAATGAAGCTCATTGTCAACAAGCCTTCTCAGACCTCAAATCTTCTGCCTGAAGGGTTAATAGATTTGATTGGGGAGTACGATAGAGCAAGTGATTCAGATAATCAATCTGTGCTGTCTCTGCATTTGATTTGGATCACTCTTATTCTGCAAAACAATTTAGAGGGTAAGTCCAAAGTGTACAAGGATGTTTCTTTATCCCATATTTTTATTATGAACAATGTGCACTATATTGTTCAGAAGGTGAAGGGCTCAGATCTTAGAGCTCTAATTGGAGATGACTGGCTGAGAAAACATTCAGGTAAGGTCAGGCAGTATGCAACAAACTACCAAAGAGCTACTTGGATGAAAGTCCTGTCTTGTTTAAGAGATGAAGGTATTCATGTGGGTGGAAGCTTTTCTAGTGCGGTCTCTAAAACTGCCCTAAAGGAGAGATTCAAGAGCTTCAATGCTGCATTCGAGGAAGTGCATAGGTCTCAATCTACTTGGCTTGTTCCCGATCCACAGCTGCGGGAGGAACTCCGAATATCCATAGCAGAGAAGTTGTTACCAGCATATAGGTCTTTCTTCGGCCGATTTAAGAACCATTTGGAAAGTGGGAGGCACTCTGAAATGTATATCAAATACTCACCAGAAGACTTGGAAGGTGCCATTTTAGATTTTTTTGAGGGCTCTCCAGTATCTATGCATGTGAGGAGGAGATCCAATTGACACCTTCTGGAAGCAACTTCCTTGTGAGATTATTAGCCTTTATATCTATCCTTCTTTGTAAACCAACAGATATAGCTTTCTAGGATTTATTTTCATCTCCCCCTGTAATGGCAGTAGAAGATTGTACCAAGCTAAGATGCCTATTGAGCTTATAACCAAAGCACTTCATTCTTATTGCAGTATTGAAGGTCCTTGTGCCTTGTAAGCTTGCGAGGGTACCGAAATAGCTTACTTACTGGTTGAATTCTGTCTGACTCTCATCTCGAGATTCTTGACCTGTTAAAATGGGTTCAAAATTTGGTTGATTGAAGCAGCATTCTTCAAAGCAAAGGGAAGAGACCGCGAGGGGCATCCAGTGATCAGCTTCGTTCTTCATTTTTGTAGCTTGTCATTCAACTTATTATTTGTATTCTGTACAAGGTCTAATAATCAGCATTAGGAAAGTGCATTTCCTAGCATGCATTTGCCAGACACAGTGCTTGTGTTGGGCAAATTTTTCGTTGATGTAATGTTTGCTATATTTCCAGAGTTTGATATAAAACTTTTGTTAAAAGAAGAAATGTTATGCTTATGCAACTTGATGGCTTCTTGAAGCTGTTGAAGCAAGGGAGACATTGCTAGTAATACTGTTTCCCAATTAAAATTCAGAACACTTTAAGAGTAGGCACTCACAAATATGTCTGCACAAGTGTATGATGTATCATCACATGTTTTCTGCCAGAAACTTTTCATCTTTGCGTTGTTTCTATTGACAGCAGATTTATACAATTCTGAGTATCTGAGTCAAAACGCAGACTGCAAAGAGGTAAGTCAATATTTTTTTAAGGAAGAAAATCCATCTGTAGGAATTTATGACTATATCACTCCTTTAGCTCAATTGTTTTCTTCCCTTGCTGATTATCTTTATCATTTTTGCATTTTCTTAATATTTTTCCTGGCTAATTATCTTTCTCTTTCTTTTTCTTTTTCTTAATATTTCTTCCTTTTTCTTGTAACTTCAGAAATTCTCCACTGTATTTCCATGTGACTTTCAAATATGGTTATAATTCAAATGAAGGCTATGTAAAAGCAAAGCAAAAGTGAGACCTTGATCATCACTTAATTGATTCTTTGAGGTTAAAATATGTTGGTAATTCAAATGAAGCTGTGAAAAACGAAGCAGGTTTATATGTCAAAGGTGTAAGCCCAAAGCCTTTTAAACATTGAATAGTAATCTTGAACGTTACAAGACGTTGAGATATGTTCTTACTGTCATCATGCTTCTTCATAAAATAGTCATGTCATTTTATTAATTAGTATTATACTAGTACAGCTGTTAGCTGATAAAAAAATTCTAGCTTTAAAAAAAATCCAGTCAGATAATGAAATTCTAACTGAGCTAGAATGAAATTTTGAAGAATTTCAAAAGTTAATCATTTAAACGTGGTAATCATATGATGTTACAGTAATTTCTTAATATGATTAGGTAAATGTTAAAAAGTAAACAGGTTAACGGATGCATTTATAAATGCAAAGAAGGTATCAACAATAAATCCGATCCATTGATTTTGGAGGACGACTAAAAATATGCCAGCATCTTCAATGCATAACCATCAGCCATCTCCAATAGATATACGCCGTAATTATTATTATAATTTATTAAATTATTTACGTGTTTCATATTTACGATTATTTTGAAAATATTTGTAATTTAATTTGGTCTTTTACATTTTTTCTGTGAATATTGACTGTACTTCTCTAAATATAACATTTTAACATATTTTTTTTAATAAAAAGACACTTGTATAACACAGGGATACAAAAATCATAGTATCAAAACCACAAGAACTTGAGAAACTACGTAATCTCTAACTATTTTATAGTCATGAATCAACTGGAAAAATAGTGATGAATAGTGGTTCATTTTAACAGAAGAAAATATACTCCAAGAAGTAGGCACACGAATGGCATTGACTGTAGGGGTTTTAAGGGAGCATACCCCACATGCACTTCCATCTTGGATACTTATCATGGATAATGAATTGATAACGAGAGCTTACAGACTCAAGGGGGTTTTAAATGATCGAGAAACATGATTCACCTTCTGTATGTTTTGTCTTATCAATGGAATGATCAGCAAGCATAAAAGTATAAAGACAAGAGAAGAGAAGATGGATAAACATTTGTTATTTATGGATTTGAATGCAGTTTCAGTGTGTTAATATTAAGCACCATGCAGTGATTCAATCATTAGCTCACTATCTAATGCATCCTGTTCGTTTGATAATAAATAGTATGTAACCAACAGACAAGATCTATTTGATGGTAAATAGTGTACATCCAACAGACAGGATGCACTAGACAGTCAACCAATGATTAACTAACTGCATAGTGCTTAATAGTAACCGTTGCAATGTAAATTGTTGCAAACAGTTCTGTTGATTACTTACATTGAAGGCAATCTCAAACCATATTGCCAATTTGCCAATTTGGAAAAGATAGGAGAATCTTCCAGTGTATAGGTGAGGAGTGTTTTCTTGACTGATGCTTTAAGGTCGAGAAAAAGCTGCAGTAGCCATTCTTAGACCTGAGTTCCATAGATCGAATTACCCAACTCTTATTGGATATTGAACGGACAATAGAAGTGTTCCTTTAAGTATGTCTTAAAACATTAATATCAACTTTTTAATAACTAAGATTTAAGGGAAGGAAGTTTTATAGTAGTGACAACGATGTGAAGACGTGACAACATTGTCTCCCAAACATATTTATTATTAAAGGTTTAATCAGGTGGTTGGATTAACATTTCGAAGGAGGAGAAACTCATTAATCTGGAGTCTGAAATCTTAAATCAGAAGAAAGATAGGAAGTCGTGCAGATTGAGTTGGTCCAAAGAAAGAGATAACACTGATTTTCTCCAGCGCTATGTCAAAGCAAAGAAAAGCAGATGGTTGGACTAACAGTTTGAAGGAGGAAAAACTTATTAATCTGGAGACAAAAATTTTAATCAAAAAAAAGATAGGAAGTCGCCCAGATTGAGTTGCTCCAAAGAAAGAGACGACACTGACTTTCTCCAGCGCTATGTCAAAGCAGAACAGGATGACTTGCAGTGTCAAAGTTCTAATTGGAATAGGTAGCTTATAACATTATTATTTCAAGTTTTTTCCTCTTGACCTGGACAAATGCTGACTTCTTAATGGGATATTGGAATCCTCTTTTACCCTGGACAAATGCTGACTTCTTAATGGGATATTGGAATCCTCTTTTACCCTGGACAAATGCTCACTTCTTATTGGGATATTAGAATCCCCTTTCACCATGGAGGAAGTGGAAAAAAGTATCAAGGATTTTGCTGGAGCTAGATCTCCCAGCCCAATGGTCTTCAGAATGCAGGGAAGGTAGTTTTTTTATTTTAACGACATTACTCAGGGAAACACGGGAAATAGGATATTCGACCCAATTCGACATTTTCGACACCTGTTCCAAAGGCTAATCGTGAGATAACATTAAGGATTGCAGGTCAATCTCATTGTGTCACTGTCCATAGAAGATAATTGTCAAGGTGTTGGCCAACCATATGATAGACTTTATTGGATGGTCTTGAAAACCAGACATGAAATTGTCATAATAGCTGGAGAAGCTTTACGTTTTTAAATAGATTGAATTTATGACAAAATCTTTTAAAGCAAAATTGATATCATATTGGTAATTAGAGAGATAAAGATTAAAGTATGTTTATAAATTTAGACATGGTCTTTAATTAGAGAGATGAAGCTTAAACAAAGAAGATGGTAAATATGTTTATGAAGTTAGATATAAAAAAAAAATTGACTGACTGAAGTAGGACTTTTGAACCACTAATACTTTATTTTGGTAAATGATAAACCTATTCATTGTTTTCTTCATCTAAAGGGGTTTGTCACCGATTCTTTCGTTGGTTTAAGCTGGAGCCAACGTGGTACAAGGTCAAAGGTGTGTTGGTTACCCAACAAGTGGACTCAATCAACATTTTAATTTTCTAGGATTCAAGTCATTTTGAGGTCATGTAAATGCATTGAATTAATGGAAAATGGGTTATTTCTTGCTCTAGACGGTGTGAATATATAAGGTTGTTATGACCGACATTAACTAATAAATAGGTCATGAGATCTATCAAATTGTAACATATTCAAGTTATAACAGAATTTTATTTATGAGATTTATCAAATTATAACATATCCCAGTTATAATAGAATTTTGTATTATTTTTTGAGTTTGTTGTGAATAAAATAATGTTGGACAAAATTTTCTCGTAGAAATCTATGTGTATTTGTGGATTGCATTATTTGGATGTAATATTTTCATTATTGATGTTATGATTTTCTAATTCTATACTTGATTTGAATGTTAATTTGTCTCTCATTCAAAAAATATATCTAAGTTGTGTATAATTGGTATCAAAGTTAATATACTTTGTTAGTTCTAAAATATTAAGTTTTCTAACAATTGTTATAATAGCTAAAATATTAGTTCTAGAATTTCATTGTTACTTTGTTAATTTTAAAATATCAAGTTTTCTAACAATTGTTATCGTAGCTAAAATTTTAGTTCTAGAATTTCATAGTCCTAACAATTGGTATTTGGCTTGCCCAAAACTCCTCGCTATTTGAAAATAGATCCATTCAAACATTCCAGGCTTTGCACAAGTATGCTCTACATTTCAATTCTTCAAATTGAATCACAAAGATAAAATCCCAAGACAAGTAGTTGAGATTTTGGTAGACAAAAATAAACCTTGGGTTTTTTTTTATGGGGCATGCCAAGGTTGGAATTGTAGCTATGGGATAGGTGGCATTCTTTTTTGCACAAAGATGGTATTTATAAATTTCAAAGCCAATGTGGAGAAAGGGGCATATATTTATGCATAATTTTTGTCTTTGAAGGCATTATTAAGGTTGTCAGAGACTAAGGATTTGTGATCACTCCAAGTTTATGGGGACTTCATGTTAGTCATGAACTAGATGAGAAACGAGCATTATGCTCACAATATTGCTTGTTCCCAATAGAAACCCATCTAAAGGAAAATTTTGGCCTATTTGATAGCATTACATTTTCCCACATCTACAGAGAATTGAACAGTGGAACTGATGAATTATCTAAAGAAGGTATATATGTTGTTCTTAGGACTCTATTTCTAACAGAATATTCTAAAGTCCCACTGTCGGAGTACAATTTGATCATATAATTTTTATGATGATTGATCCTTAGTTACGATGTTATGTATATGAAGTATATCTATTGTTATGATTGTGAAGTACATTTGTTGTATTAATTTACTAACTCAATGTTGAAACAACACTATAATAGTTTTTTATCAAAACTTTGGAATGCCATTTTTTAGATGTAGGTTTAGTTTCTTTTTGGGAGAAACAAGTTGACAGTTTAGAACATATGAAGAATGCAAACAACATTATTGTCATCAACTTTTTGATGCCAGAGGACATGATCATCCCTCTTGACTATGTGACATGCTTACAAGCACATGGAGGTGTTTTTTCATTCTATTGGAATAAAAAAAGTGATTTTTTCCTTCGAAAAAAATAGTTCTAACAACCGGTATCATATCCATGAGGTTCATTTTGGGAATTAAGGTGGAGCAACTGTAATAGATGTTAGATATGCTTATATTTGAGGGATTATGGTATAATGTGAGCTAGTAAAGAAATGACATCCACATCAAATGTGAGGGTGTTAGAAAAGTGTGGCGATGAAGGATTCAATCTCCAGAAATTGAAAATAGAGTTGATCCTAATAGAAAAGGAGCATTGGGTCACCATGCAAGAAAACAACAAAAGGATGTGAGCCATCAACACTGGAAGAAGTTGAATCACAAGTAAAGGATTGTTATTGTTGGAAATACTAAAACAACTGACAAAACTTTGGAATGCCATTTTTTAGATGTAGGTTTAGTTTCTTTTTGGGAGAAACAAGTTGACAGTTTAGAACATATGAAGAATGCAAACAACATTATTGTCATCAACTTTTTGATGCCAGAGGACATGATCATCCCTCTTGACTATGTGACATGCTTACAAGCACATGGAGGTGTTTTTTCATTCTATTGGAATAAAAAAAAGTGATTTTTTCCTTCGAAAAAAATAGTTCTAACAACCGGTATCATATCCATGAGGTTCATTTTGGGAATTAAGGTGGAGCAACTGTAATAGATGTTAGATATGCTTATATTTGAGGGATTATGGTATAATGTGAGCTAGTAAAGAAATGACATCCACATCAAATGTGAGGGTGTTAGAAAAGTGTGATGATGAAGGATTCAATCTCTAGAAATTGAAAATAGAGTTGATCCTAATAGAAAAGGAGCATTGGGTCACCATGCAAGAAAACAACAGTGATGCGAGCTACCAACGAAGAAGTTGAATCACAAGTAAAGACACCATTGTTAAAGAATGTCAACCTGAGAGGGGGCGAACTCACTGGTGCTTGTTTTAAAACAATTTATACCATTAAACATTGTTAATCTCTTCATGTCACCAAATAATATAAATATATGACAGCAGTGTGCAAAGACCATATCACCAATATAATGAGATTTGATTTTCACTATGAAACCCATGAGAAACCTCAAATGATAGCGATTTCTTCTACCGCACATCATTTACAATTGAGCACCAACTCAATGTGAGGTCGCTACCTTCGCTTTACAGCCCAAACTTCTGTTTTGAGAGCACCAACCTTCTAGCACCCACTGTGAAGTTGAAGCACCACTCCCTAATACTCCAAAGATTCAATCGACAGCACCAAATTCCTAAATGTTCTCACATCAACCGGATGGAAGACCAACTCAGCCATAATAAAGCTTCAACCTCAGATAACGTAGGAACACTTGTTCTCCCTGGTAGCACCACCCTCGCCATTCTAGTTTTCTCCGGTTAAAACCCATGGAAGCAACAACTTCCTATGTTCAAGATCCAACTTGAACCTCTTTGATAGCCCCAGCACCTCCCAACCTCCCTAGAATATTAAATAATGAATAATAATGCATAACTTATGCGTATACATCACTTCTTACCATTCTTTCTTTGTTCTGTAAGTTTGATCTTCAACAAATTGTTCTCACCTTCCTCAATAGGTCGTACCGTGATCACATTCCTTTATGCTGGCCCTCGCTTCCTCGGGCTCGTCGCCTTATCATTCTTCTTTCCATTTTATCCGCCTATGCATTTGCCGCATTTCTGCTATGCCTCGCCATTTTCTTTTTCATCGCTTACTCATTTTTCCTTCAGAATCCACTAACGAACATCGCGGTGTTTCAACTTCTTTATGCACCGGAAAGTATCGCATCTAACTTCCCATGTCCTTTGGAAGGGCGAACCACCATTTAGACTGTCCCTATAATCGCATCCGTCATAATTACTATAACAGTCCGTTTACCCCAATGACATATTCTGCAAAATGCAGGAGTTAACGAAGAAAGATGGCAGCCCCTCCCATCACAAACTGGTATTATCCGCACTGCTGGATGATCTTTATAATACTTTCCTTTTAAATCGGGTTTCGTCACTTTACTGCCGAGTCATCGCCCTCTCAATCCCCGATTTTGATGATCCCTTTTCTCCATCGCTACCGTCTACCTCCGGGTGCATATGACCATTACTTCGTGACTACAATCTACCCCGACGGGGTTGCTTGGTTTGTGATGCCTCCATGACAACTGATTCCCGGACGCCCAAATACCGTACATCTGCTACTGACAAATAGCCTCCACTATGCCTCCGTTCTCCTACTTTGTTGTGCTGACAGCTGGCCCTCACTCATTGGGGTTTCGCGGATCGGGATTCTGAATTGCACAAAACTCTGTCAACGGAATCCCCGATTTCCGGATGAACAAAAATGCCGCATTTTACTTCTGATTTCTGACACCTGTCCCTTATATGGACGGTCCCGATCCCTCCGTGATTTCGAGACTTTCGATGTCAAGTGACTTTGTCATTTCAAAGTCCCGACGCTGGCGTTCTCTCATTGGCGTCGCACCGCCGATGCCTCTGCTGATGTCACACGTGGTTTGACACGTGTTAGATCCTGCCACGTGTCACTCTGATTCGTGACTTACATGTGCCTGAAGTGTTGAATCTGCCTGACACCTGTCATTCCCTGGTTGTGCCACGTGTCCCTAGATGACGTGGTCTGTTGTCGTGAGTTGGATCAATGGTCTAGATCACATGTTGATCTGATGGTTCAGGTTCAATCGCGATTTCGCATATCGCGAAATCAGGGTTTTCATTGCATTGTGTTCTTTGCATATTGAAATCCTGATCCCCGAAACTCCGACACAACCTGGATTCTACGGTCTGTGATCAATGGTCCAGATCACTTCTTATCCAACGACTGTGATTACATCGCGAAATCGCATTTCGCGATTTCGGGGTTTTCATTGCCAAGTGAATTGGACATTTCAAAGTCCCGATCCCCGATTCTCCGATGAAGAAAATCAACGGTCCATATCTCATGCTTTCTTTAACGGCTGCGATCAAATCGTGAAATAGCATATCGCGATTTCGGGGTTTTCGTTGTCGAGTGATTTGGACATTTCAAAGTCTCGATCCCCGATGGCTTATCTCCCTCGCAGCTTCTGCAGATCTGACGGCTGACGGGTATTAGCTTCCGATCTGACGGCTCAGATCCTCTCTCCGACAAGGACTGTAAACTACGGTCCAGATCCGTTTTGGATTCAATGGTTACGATTGAACCGTGATCTTGTTGCAATCTGACTGATACAAATCCATCAATGTCAACAACCATTCGCTGTCTGCAAACTTGCCATCAATGACAACAACCATCAACACGCATTCGCTGCTTGTTCAATATTTGCCAACAGTTATCATGCTCAATTTTGTTGGACTTGGTGTTGTTGAATGTATCTAAGGAGAATACAATAAAAGATGCATGGTTGACCTTGTGTGTGTTGTATGAGACCAAGAGTGTCACAAATAATCTTTACTTGTGTTCAAATCTCATGGTCTTAAAAATGTCAGAGGAAGAATCAATGCTTGGCCATATGAAGGCAATGAAGGTGTTGGTTGATCAACTCACATCTATTAGAGTAAACATCTCTAAATATCAATATATCAAGTTGGTGCGCAACCTACCATACTCATATGAAAATCTAGTGATGTTGTTGAGTAATGTAGAAAAGTTAGTATTAAGTGACTTGATCGGATTACTTCATGAGGAGACTAGAAGCCTGAAGTTAGTTGTAGAGCATATAGGGAATTTTCCTTAATTATCTGGAGAATAATAAGTTAGGTTTCCAAAGCCACAGACACCCTCATAGGTGTTGAATAACAAGCATACAAGAGAATCAAAGTGGAAGAAAAGTCTACAAAATTTAAAGTGTTGGAATACTAGAGGAAAAGGGCCACTTGAAAAACCAATACAAGACCCAAGAGTAAACTTTGTAGGTGAATAATGCATTATTTGATGGAAGAATATTTGTAGCATTCATCAAAGCACATTTCATGAAAGATTCATGGTTTATCAACTCGTAAGAATCTCTACATATGACTCGTTATCACCTGAAATCATACCTCAAATACTCCAAGGAAATCTCCTCAAATGGCACTCTAGAAACAATGTCATTGTCAACTTAACAAAACCTCCCTAACTCTAGGATTGTTGTTTTACAATCCAAGAGGGGTTTCCTAAAACTATCAAATTTGTTTGAATATATTCAAGGAAAAGTGTTAAAATGTAATGGTTACACATACATGCCCAGTGTTGTAGCCATTGGGAAACGAAGTCAAAATTATTAAGGATAGAAACTATTGAAAGAGGAGGCATAACTACTTCCAATTGACAATCAAAGCTTATACAAATTCAATAAGGCAACGGAACTCCAATAATTCTACTAAGTACTCTCACATTGTTAATCCCCTAACCATAACCTTCATTTATTATGATTACATTAATAATACTTATGTCAAATTATTATTTATTTCTAGCTCTTTTTGTTTCATATATACATATCGAGGAGACTCATTGGAAGGATCATATTATCTTGTGCATTTGATATATTGTAAAAGGAGGTTGCTCCATCAGAGAGGCTTTTTATTCATTCACTTTTTCACTTGATTTAGGTGTGAATGTTAGAGACCTAACCTCCCTAACCCCTCACGTAGGTAGAATAATATGTTTTCTATGTAATAAAGGCCGGCATTAGTAAATAAGGCCTATATAATAATGTTAACAAGTCTAATGTAAGAAAACTTAATACAAGTTTTTGCTTCTAGAAAGATCTTTCTCTAGAATGTTCTTTAGAAGATAGAATTAGTATAAATAGGAGTAGAAGACATGAGAAAGTTTTGTCTTGAGAATTATTTTGTAATTGAGCTCTACTCTATTGGAGGTTGCCCTATCGAAGAGGCAAGTGAACTTGGCTTTTTATCAATAAAGGTATCATTTCTAGTGTTATTGTTCTCTATATTTCATTATTTCTATTGGTATTCGTCATAGTTATTATGTTCTTCTTTGCATAATACATATGCTACCCTACAAGTGGTATCAAAGCAATTTCCTCTGTACAAATTTAGACATTTTTTTGTCAGGGTAGAGATGTGTATTGTCGACATCTTTAAAGCACAAAGATCTGTCATTCGGTGGCTAAAATTGTGGTTGGGAAGGACTACACGTAGGAAATACACACGATTTCATGGGTTACTCAAAACCATTGTTTCACCTTGTTGCAAACCTCTATAACCCCTTTTGGTACCCTTTCTAGTAGTATCACATCAAATGGCATATGTACACGACCATCACTCCCACGTACCTTTGGGTACATAGGGAGTCACATAAGTCTCCTGAAACCAACTATAGATCAACCTATTAGTCGGCTGACTTATATAGTGGCACCGAGAACAACACTCAAGAATACTACTCTCTGGTACCTGGGTAATTGGGTAGTACGGATAAGAGTACGGTCAAGCCTCCTTAATTGGTTCCCTGAGATTTTGGGTCGAGTACTATTGTTCAACCCCGCACGTATATCAAAGAGTTATAACACATGGAAAACCCTTGTCTGTAGGAACCCAGAAAATCCTAACTCTTACTGTTAGAATAGAAAAAAACATAAATAGGGGGTAACTTTTGCAGCACAAACCTGCCTCTTGCATCCAGGTTGCAAAATTCCTACACAATGTTCCCTCTTAACAATTTGGGCATTTTGTCACTACAATATTCTTTAGGTTGGAGTATAACTCCGCAAGAGTAAAAAAAAATAGTGGTCCCACTGACACCCTTATTTGAGACATATCCCATTGGATTCCTCTCTTCGCCCTGATCGTAGTGGTTCCTATCACTTATAAACCTTTTTTCCTGTGGTTCCACCTAACCCTCCCGACACCCTTAATTGGGACCTATCCTGATGAATTGCTCTCTTCGCCCTGACTGCAACCATATCTATCACTTATAAGCCTTTTTTCTATGGTCCAACGTACCCACCCACTTCTTCTCTGCCTACCTCCCAAACGGGCCACACCTGCAACCAAGCATTTTACACCACCATCAAAGCCTTGGAAATCGATATCGTCTAGAACACGACTAACATATAGAAAATTAATTTCGAAATTGTTTCCCTCAATTCCCAAGTTAAGTCCCTCACTACCCAATATCACTCCCTTAATATCCAATTTGACTCCCTCAATGGTTGCTTTGACTCCCTTGAAGGCAACCTCACCAAATGGATGAGCCAATTATAAGGCCCTACCTCCTCTTACCAAAATTCACACCTCGATGGAGCTGACTCCTCCCATACAATGGCATTTCATTCCAACCCCCTTTATTGTGACCTCCATCTCCCCAAAGTGGATGTGAATAAATTTGATGGCTCGGATCCCACAAGTTGGGTTACTCAAATGGAAAATTATTTCTCCTTGCATGGTATTACTAATGATTTGGCCAAAATTCCTATCAATGTCCTTTATTTAGATCCTGGACATTGGCAATGGTGGCAATGGCGTAAAAATTCACACAAAGGGTATGTTTCTTGGACATGGTTTGTTGCATATATTTATGAATGCTTTGACAATGACACACATAATTTAGGTCATTTAACCAAAATGAAACATTCTGGCACAGTGGAAGACTATATCACCTCCTTTGAGCAATTGGCTTTTGAAACATATGGCATGTCAGACATCTTCTTCTGGGAAGGCTTTATTAGTGGCCTGAAGGATGACATCCTATCCCATGTCCTAATAGCTCACCCCCAGACTTGGTTGGAAGATACACAGTGTGCTAAGGAAGAACAACAAGTAGTCTCTTCCCGAAATAGAAAACCCTCTTTTATTCCTTTCCCTAGACCCACCAATCCTTCCCCTCCTTCCACTCCTCTCAAAATCCATAAATTAATCAGGGCAGAAATGGTTGAATGCCAACTTAAGGGTCTTTGTTATAATTGCGATGACAAATATTTTTTGGGGCACAAGTGTAAGGAACATAGTATTTGTATGGCCATTTCTAAGTATGTTTGATGAAGATGTCTATGTTCCCCATGCTGAAGAGATACCCCAAGTAGATTATCATACCCTACCCTCTGATCCACCAGAAGTTGAACTGCTTATCTCGATGAATTCCCTCACTAGTTTTTCTACTCCCCAAACCCTCAAGTTAATTGGATACATTAATCATAAGAAAGTCATTATCCTAGTCGAAAGTGGAAACACCCATAATTGTATCCATCGCTGCATTGCTCAAGAGACCATGTGTTAAATCTGTGCAGTCAACAATTTTCAAATCATGATTGCAAATGGTGGTTCCATGAAATGTAGGGTGAATTATGAAAATGTGTGCCTACAAATTGGTTAGTACCACATGAAATCTCATATGTTTTCTATCAACATGGGTGGTTGCGACATTATGCTCGATGTTGAACAATTACGAACACTCAGGCCCGTCACCATGGATTTTAAGGACTTAACCATGCAATTCCAACATGAGGGACAAAAATATAAGTTCCAAGGCATCACACTAGGCTCCCCTAAGATCATCAGTTCCCACCGAATGGAAAAGCTACTCAAAAAAGGTCATCCAACATTATTTCCCAACTCCATTCCATTCAAGCAGTTGAGACCCCCTCTTTGCATCCCGACCTCCAATCTCTAATATCCCAACACCAATATTTGTTTAACACTCCCCAAGGAATTCCCCCTTCCCACGAGACCCATGATCATTCCATTCCCCTAGTCCCTAGCATTCTTCCTCCCAATGTTCGCCCTTATCTTCATACTTTTGCCCAGAAAAATGAAATTGAGAAAATTGTTCAAGAATTTCTAGAAGCGGGTGTTATTCATCCTAGTACCAACCCTTATTCTTCTCATGTAGTCATGGTACTTGTTGGCCCTCAACCAAGTTTTGAGGAAACATTGGTCGTGTTTTTGGGACTTCGATAGGCTGGTCGAAGATGGAGTGCCTAGGCGAAGATGAGATCATGGGATCTCACTTGTTTTGCGGGATTTTTGGGATTTTTAGGGTTTATGTAACGGGTATGGGATGTCACCCCATGGGTTTACCCATGCTTAGGCCTTTTTGTAATGTATAAATGGATAGCTAAGCGATGTAAGTTAAGGTGCTAACCTGTCTAAGTTGGCTTCGTGCAAGAATATGTAAAGGTTGCTAAGTGAGAAGAGCATTTGTTGGCTTATGTGCATACTATGTGTTGATACTTGTAGAGATAAGTGCAAGTGATTGTAAGAGGCTTTGTGCAGACAGACTGTGTAAGGCTTTGTGCTATCAAGGAGTTGGCTCTGTGCCTTGACCTGATTTTGGAGAAGGTGGATCTAGTGCGTTGTGTGCAGATCATCTGTCCAGTGCGAAGCTGAGATCTGTGGCTTTGTGCACAAGATCCAACAAATGTAAGGAGATCAAAGACTAATAAAGAAGAATAAGAAGAGTTGGTGGACGTAGCCCCACATTGGGGTGAACCACATATATCCTGCGTTGATGTGCTTTGTGCGATGTTGACGATGTTGTTATATGCTTATTTTCTTAGTGTTGTTGTTATAACATATAATGAATGCATTTGATGTTGTTTCTTAGTGCTTAATAATGTGAATGAATGTTAGATCTGAGTTGATGCTATGTGCTAAATTATTGGATGTGCTTAATCTTGATTACTATTGTGCTAATCTGTAATAAGGGTTTAACCTGCGATGTGGATAAAGTTCAAGAACTAATGCATGCTATTGGCTAAGTGCTATGTCAAGTGTTGTAATCACAGATCTGTGTCTCAGTTCAGTTGTAGACACTTGAATCTTGTAACCCCCCCTGCCTCTACCTCGAGTGAGACTTCATCTACTTCGCAAGTGTTGTCGAAAGGGCTGGTAATTAGGGTTTTTTTGGTGCATTGTTGAAGCATTGAACCCTGAGTCTGCCCTGTGCCAATAGGCCCCCAACACTCACCTGTGACTCGTCCTAAGTCACTCAGATCTAGGCAACACTACTTTGAAGGCCTCGATCTTATCTCGAGCTGCCTTGACTTGCTGCTTCAACAAAGCCTCTTGCTCGACAAACTCCTGAATTACTTTCTTGGTGACAGGCCCTTCCAAGCATTGTTCCACTGTTGTAACTACTTGTTCCAACTGTGATCCTTGTACTTTAATATCTTGAAAAATCGTTCAGGCTTCATCGTGCACTGGATGGAGCCTCTGTGTAACCTCCATAACTTTTCTCTGGATGGTAGTGACCTACTGCTGGACTGTGCGGTGTTCCTATGATCTTTTCATCTTCTCGACTATAGTAAGCAACTTCATCTGTGTTTGCACGGTGGATGCCTGCTGCTTCGTCTCCTGGATTTGTTCTTCCAATTTCCCTAGCTCTGGATCTTCTGCAAGGCACTCATAGGTCTGCGCACTTCTATCACTCAATTTCTTACACTCTGAGGCAAGTGCCCTGATTCTTTCTGCTTTATTCTTAAAAAATTCTTCCCTATGATCGCACACTTCTTGCAGAGTGCTAGGTACTGCTTGGAGTTACAACTCCATTATCCTTTCTTGAAGTTGTTGAATGGATTTAGCCAGCTTCCCTACTTGCATCTAGGTTGACTCCAATTCCTCCTATGCCAAGCCCAGCACAGAGCGAAGTGCTCTAGTCACTGCCTCTTTGACATCAGTCTGCTCTGCAAGCAACTGGTATTTTTCTTTCTGCATCCTCTCTTTATCTTCCTCGAACATCGCCCTAATTTCATCTTTATCTTGCTACGCAACTCAAAGTTGCTTTAAGGCCTCCTCCTTTTCTTCCTTCAAGGCCTCTGTGGCCTGCTCCTTTTCTTCTTGGACTCAACGAAGTCGAGCCTCAGTTGCATCTGCTAGCCTTCATAATTGGGTGGGCTCATCCCCCGATTCTACACTTTCCGATGAAGAAGGCACAATAGGCACTGCACGGCTCGAATGGATGGCTTGTTGTATGTCTCTGAGTTCCTTCTCTATTCTTTCTTACAGTGTTTCTTGCTTCACTTCATTTCTCTGCAGGATATCTTCTAAAGCGTCTTCTACGATTGTGATGATGAGATCTACATCGTCCACTGTGAGCAAGTTCTTTGACTGAGGCTTGTTGGCTTGGGTATTCTTCCGTGTTGAGGCTTTCTGCAGAGAAACCTTCCTTTTCTTCAATGTCTCGGCCTCTGTAAGGGGATCCTTTGGAGGTGTAACTTCTCCTTTTTCTTTCTTGTCTTCTTCCCCTCCTTCCTCTTGGTTCAATTCTCCTCCTCCTCCTCCTGCAGGTGAATCAGGCCTACTCTCTTATGAGGCATTGTCCTTATCATCACTATCTATGTTCTGCACTTCCTCCTTTTCCTTTTTCTTATTTTTCTTTGTGCTGCTATGTCCATCATACTCAGTCCAAGTGACCAAAGGACTTCCGATGATGTCGTGGTTGGAGAGTTCTGCATCTTCGAATGGTACAAGGAATTCGGCTGACCATTCTTTGGTTATATCCTCCATATCTTCGTCATTCAGCTTATAATAAGATTGCAAATCCTCCTTACTTTCATCCTTGCGTGCAATGATGTAGGTGAAGTGTCGGTCTGCTCGAAACTTCGCTAACATCCTATATTGATGCAAAGTATTCAAGGTCATCCATGGGAATGATTCAATGCCGCGCTTCAGTTGTAGGTAGTAAGCATGGAACACCGCATTCGATTTCCACTACTTCGCCATATCACTCGTGTACCACAAGGTGGAGAACCTTGCAGCCAACAATTCTAATGGCTTGACTTTTGGGAAGGTTGCTCCTTCCGGCATTTGCCAAGCAACAAATGCGATCAGTACCAATATCCAACTAAAGTGAAACTCATACCCTTTATATTGCACTTTGCGACAGTCCTTTTCCAACTCGTTGATGAGGTAACTCGCCCAGTTCATCTGCATTGCTTCGACACACTTCCTTGCGAATTCCACTACGAACCCTGTGAATTGTGTCAGTCGGTTCTTTCTGACGAGCTTTCTAGCGATCAGTTGGAAATCAAGGTGCACTACGCCATCCTGGATGGAGGCTACCTTGTATCCTCTCTTTCCCTTCTCTACATCGTCATAGTCTTATTTTATACGTTGGGCCAAGGAGCGATCTGCATCCTTCCCTGGGTATAACTGTTGAGGGTCCGGTCCCTGCATGCTTAGTCTTGTAATGCGATGGATCAGCGTCGGATCCATAGTGATGCGCCTATCAAGCCATAGATACCCTCCATGGTAGCACAATAGGAGGATTTTAACACAAGCATTAACCTCCTGATGTCGGTCGAAGTGGGGTATCTTCATTACGTTCAGGATCGTGGATCGAACGAGCTCCTTAATCCATGGTTGGGAGACTATCTTGGGCTTCTTCCCAGTCATCTTCATCAAATACCTATGCGGCTCAATCATCGCATAGTTCTTCCTGTCTTTGAGGTTGAATTCGTTGTTCTTCAAAGCTGGGATGTGTCCTAACTGGGGTCCAACTGCGTGTATCCCCTTCGGGAGGTACACAGTGATCAGTGTGTACTCGAAATCATGCGGTCACGGTTAACCACGCCAGCCAGAGGCAGGATGTACTCTGACAAGACCGATGGGATCTGCTTCGTGTTAGCTAGATCATCGCGGTGTTTGCTTCGCTTCTCAGTGATGCAGCCGAAACGTCATCTAGTCGATGGGGATTCTTGTAATCTTCTAGTCGACGATGCCTATATTCCTACAGACATGACTTTCTCATTCATGAGGTCCACAAGGATATCCTCCACAGACTTCTCTACTATGCTACGCTCACCCAAAATTCACACTTTGTAATAAAATAAATCGGGTAGGCGAAGCAAGGTAATCAATTGAATGTCAAGGTCTAGACAACACAACGTGATACACAATCAATTCTCTATTATCTTGGATATCTTGGTTTGCAAAAAGTGGTCACGGTGCAACGTCCGACAAGTTAAATAGGAAAGCATCCTAACGGATCCCTCCAACGGGTAGGAATACGTACATCAATGCGCATCCATTCGTTATGGGTCAGTCTCAACGGTCCAACGATGATATTTCCATCAGTAACTATGTTTCTAGACATTTTGGAGCATCGTTCTAACAGTCGGGGTGCCTCCAAAGGTCGTATTTCTTCACCATGGTGAAGTAACTTTATGCGTTGTTCTGCTATTCCGGTGAGGTTCAACTTCTGCAGATCTATCTCCTACGAAGTGTTCTCTGGAACTTCCCATATTGTTTCTAACTTTGCTTTCTTCTTATTGATCTTTCTTTCCTTATTTCTTGTGATCTAAGTCTCTGGGTTCTTCTTTCCATTCTTATTCTTACTTTCCC
This sequence comes from Picea sitchensis, assembly GCA_010110895.2. NCBI lineage: Eukaryota > Viridiplantae > Streptophyta > Pinopsida > Pinales > Pinaceae > Picea > Picea sitchensis. The sequence goes on from SNQJ01S0020681.1 coordinate 69,622, forward strand.
TTAGCCTAGTAGCTTCGTACTGCTTGTGTTCATCCAAAGGGTGCAAAGGTAGTACTTCTTCTCTTATTAACTCTAGGGTAGGTACTTTTATTTCTTGCATGGATAGGTCCTTCAAACCTTCATGTGTTCTTTCAACTTCGACAACTACTTCTCTTACCCTCTATTTCTTCAACTTATCCTCTTTTTCTTCTATTAGGTGCTCTATTTTTCTAGCTATGAAGTTTCTTGATTCTTTCGTTTTATGTTCTGTAGATTCCTTCTCTACTTTCCTTCTGATCTGATCATTTTCAATCCAAGTATTTCCAAACAAAAGTGAAAAGGGGGCGTTTCTCTCAACTAACTTAATGACTTCAAATTCTTCTTCAGTCGATGTTCCATGGGAAATCATAGGTACATTAGTAACTCTTCCACATAAGGTTATCACCTTCCCTTTAAACAAGCTTATCCTTCCCAATGAAGGTATCATAGTAGGCTTTCCCAAAATTTCCCAAGTGCTTTTTGGCATAACATTCACATGTGTTTCTTCATCCAAGACACAGTCTATGTTGAAGTCTCTTATTCTTGTTTCTATGCATTTCTTTTATTTCAAGATCTCTGGTAAACTAACATCTCTATGATCATTCAATGTTTCTTTCAATTGTAATAACATAGTCTCCGATTCTTTCTGGTTCCCTAACATATCCTTAGCCTCTTGAATTTCTTTATAGTTTTCTTGTCTCAGGTTCATCTTTTCAACTTTAGCAATCATTCTTGGGCAATCCTCAACCTCATGACCAATAGATTTACAACAAAGACAAATAGGACCTATACCAGGGCATTCCTTAGCAAGATGTCCCAATATTCTACAATTATAACCCAGTGTCAATCCTCTCTTTCTTTTAAATGATCCCCAACCTCTCGTGTACTGCGCACTGGGATCATTGTGTTGGACCTGCGATCTGCAAAAATTCTTTCTAGGTTCCTGCATCCACTTGTTAGTCCAAAAATTCTTTCTATGCATATGAATAGCATATCTTTCAGTATCTCTATCAATTTTATTCAGATCCCTTCTTTCTTCTAACTGTGCCCTAGTTTTTAGACTAGGATAAAATCTATCAAACATACCTAGATTCATACTTTCGAAGAAAAATTTCCCACTTATCTTACCTTTATCAGAGCACAAATCTTTAAGATTCTTCAGATCAGGTTTCTTTCTTAGCACAAAGCTCCGCAAGTCAAGTAGAATAATGCGCACTACAACAACAGATCTATGCACATATATTTCTCTTTTCTTCAGTTCCCAACAATCACAGTTTCAGTTCTCGGCAACAGAACCATTTGTTGGCACAGGGGCAGACCCAGGGTTCAACGCACCAACAAAACCCTAACTACCAACCCTTTTAGCAACACCTGTGAAGCAGATGAAGTCTCACCCGAGGTAGAGGCAGGGGGGGTTGCAGGACTCAAGTGTCTACAACCGAGTTGGGACACAGATCTATGATTACAACACTTGACAGATCACTTAGCTAATAACATGCATTAGTTCTTGAACTTTATCCACATCACAGGTTAAACCCTTATTACAGATTAGTGCAGTAGTAATCGAGATTAAGCACATCCAATCATTTAGCACATAGCATCAACTCAGATCTAACATTCATTCACATCATTAAGCACTAAGCAACAACATCAGATGCATTCATTATATGTTATAACAACAACACTAATCAAATAAGCATATAACAACATCGACAACATTACACAAATAGCATCAACACAGGATATACGTGGTTCGCCCTAGTGTGGAGCTACGTCCACCAACTCTTCTTCTTCTTCTTTTTTATTAGCCTTCGATCTCGTTACATTCGTTGACTCTTGTGCACAAAGCCACAGAGCTCAGCTTCGCACTAGACAGGTGATCTGCGCACAATGCACTAGATCCACCTTCCCCAAAATCAGGTCAAGGCACAGAGCCAACTCCTTGATAGCACAAATCCTTACACAGTCTATATGCACAAAGCCTCTTACAATCACTTGCACTTAGCTATGCAATTCTCAACACACAATATGCACATAAGCCAATGATTTCTCTTCGCACTTAACAACCTTTACATATTCTTGCACAAATCCAACTTAGACAGGTTAGCACCTTAACTTACATCGCTTAGCTATCTATTTATACATTACAAAAAGGCCTAATCATGGGTAAACCCATGGGCTAACATCCCATACCCGTTACATAAAAGCCCAAAAAGCCCGCAAAACAAGTGAGATTCTGCGATCTTAGCTTTAACTGGGTGCTCCATTTTCGACCATCCTATCAATGTCCCAAAAACACGACCAATGTTTCCTCAAAACTTGGTCGAGGGCCAACACTACTCAAGAAACAAGGCACTTCGCACATGTGTCTTGATTTTTGTGCCCTCAACAAAATCACAATCAAAGACAAATTTCTTATTCCTATCATTGATGACCTTTTGGATGAATTGAGTGGTTTTCAGTACTTTACCAAACTTGATCTTCCTTATGGCTACCACCAAATATGTATGAAAGAGGAAAATATTCCCAAGTCTATATTTCAAACTCATGAGAGTCGCTATGAGTATTTGGTCATGCCCTTTGGCCTATGTAATGCACCCTCCACTTTTCAAATTCTCACGAATCATGTCTTCCATCCTTTCCTCCATAATTTTGTCTTAGTTTTCTTTGATGATATCCTCATCTATAGTAAACCTTGGCAAGCCCATCTCTCCCATGTGGATCAATTCCTACACTTACTCTCTAAGAACCAACTTTTTCTCAAACACTCTAAATGTACTTTTGGATCCTCTAAAGTAGAGTACCTAGGTCATTTTTCGGCAAGGATGGTGTACATGTGGATCCTAAGTAAATTGAAGCTAAGAAATATTGGCCTCGCCCTAAAAATCTTAAAATTTTGTGTGATTTCTTGGGTTTAACAGATATTATCATAATTTTGTTCATAACTATGGTGAAATTGCAACTCCTCTCAATGCTCTTCTTAAAAAGAATGCTTTCAGTTGGAGTCATGCAGTTAATCAATCCTTCCACGCCTTAAAAGAGGCTATGTGCATGACTCATGTTCTGGTATTGTCGAACTTCACCAAAATTTTTGTCCTAGAATGTGATGCTTCCAAGAAAGGCATTGGGTCAATACTCATGCAAGATTCCAAACCTTTGGATTTCACTAGTAAACAACTTTCAGAGCGACATTTGTGAAAATACACCTATGAAAAGAAAATGTTGGTTATTTTGCATGCAGTGGATCTCTAGCGTCCTTATTTTTTTGGGCAATGCTTCCAATTTAAAACTAATCATTGCAGCCTCAAGTATTTTTTGGAACAAAGAATTTCATGAATTTCATCCCGAAGCAACATAAATGGGTGACTAAGTTGTTTAGTTATGATTATGATATCGTTTACAAGAAGGGAAAAGAAAATGTGGTTGTTGATGCTCTTTCAAGGAAATATGAAGAAGGGTCCCTCTTTTCCCTCTGTTTCATTGTAGCAGATTGGCTACAAGTCTTTCACCAGAAATGATTGCAAGATCCCAAAATTTCTCACCTGATCCAACAATTGCAACATGATCCTCGAGCCTCTCTAGGATACTCTTGGCACAATGAGGAGAATCGTTATAAACGTCACATGTATTTGAGCAAACAGTCTCGCCTTAAATCCACTTTGCTCTTCGAACTTCATGCTTCACCCATAGTTAGACATTTGGGCTTTCACAAAACCTATGAACATGTCAAACGTTCTTTTTTTTGGGAAGGCATGAAACAGGACATCTGCACCTTTGTGGTTGAGTGTGATACATGTCAGTGTAATAAGGGAAAAACATTCAAAACTCCAAGCACACTCCAACCTCTCCCTATTACACCTGCAATATGGATGGATATTTCTATGGGCTTCATTGTCATCTTACCCAAATCGAGCAATAAGTTCGTCATCATGGTTTTAGTAGATCACATTTCAAGCTATGCTCATTTGTATGCCCTCCAACACCCATTCGTTGCATCCACAGTAACTTAAATTTTTATGGATAATATCTTCAAACTCCATGGCATGCCTCACTCTATTATCTTCGACCGTGATCCAACTTTCACCAACAATTTTTGATAAGAATTGTTCAAGCTCCAAGGAACCCAACTACATCTCACCAGGCCAATCATCCCCAGACCGATGGACAAATTGAAGTTGTCAACAAGTGCTTGGAAACATATTTGCGGTGTTTTACATACGATAGAGAAAATCAATGGGCTCAATGGTTACCACTAGCTAAATGGTGGTACAACACATCTTACCATGTTGTTACTCACATGAATCCCTTTGAAGCGGTGTATGGTAAAATATATTGTTTATTCTCTCCTACCTTCCCAATGTATCCAAGGTTCAGGATGTCAACCACACACTTACATTCATAGCTTCCATTATTCATACCCTCAAATAAAATTTGTTCATGGCTCATAATCACATGAAGAAACAAGTAGATCAAGGTCATTCAGAACATCAATTTTTTGAAGGGGACGAGGTGTTTCTTCATCTGCAACCATATAAGTAAACTTCACTCAAAGTTGAACATTGTCAGAAACTTTCTCCCAAGTTTTATGGTCCTTATACAATTCTCAAGCACGTGGGGCCCATGGCCTACCCGATATCTCTCCTCGATAACTCTAAGATCCATCCTATTTTTCATGTCTCTTGCTTAAAGAAAGTGATTGGAACTAAGTGTCGAACTCAAACCAATCTCCCTGAATAGGATGAAGAAGATTCCATTTTTTTGCAGCCCCAAGCAGTGTTGGACCACCCCGAGCGTCGTCTCCATCAACACAACATCAAGGAGGTTTTAGTTCAATTGAATTATACACTACTTGAATATGCCACATGGGAGTCAGCTACCATTCTGCAACAATTTCCCCATCTCAAGCCTTGAGGACAAGGTTGGTTTTCAAGGGGGAGGGTATGTTAGGGACCTAACCTCCCTAACCCCTCACATAGGTAAAATCATATGTTTTCTATGTAATAAAGGCTGACATTAGTAAATAAGGCCTATATAATAATCTAAACAAGTCTAATATAAGAAGACTTAATAAAAGTTTCCGCTTTTAGAAATATCTTCCTCTAGAATGTCCTTTAGAAGATAGAATTAGTATAAATAGAAGTATAAGGCATGAGACATATTTTTCTTGACAATTAATTTGTAATTGAGCTCTGTTATGTTGGAGGTTTCCCCCTCGAAGAGGCAAGGGAACTTGGATTTCTATAAATAAAGGTATCATTTATGGTGTTATTGTTCTCTATTTTTTGTTTTTTTGGCTGGTATCCATCATAGTTATTATGTTCTTCTTTGCATAATACATCTGGTAAACTATAGTGAAATCATTTAATTAGGTCCTTTTATGCTTATTTGGCTATTTGATCCATAACATTTGGTATCAAAGTAGATGATCCTTAGTTTGGCTCCTTCAAACGAGTCATATTTCCATTTAAATTTTCTCTAAAATAAATTTGAGTCATTTTCATTGAATGAAATTTTCAAGGGTGACAAAGGACATAGAGAAGTATATTGGATAAAGATTTCAAATTTTGGTTCATTCAATTTTCAAAGTTGTAGGCTATGCAAGTTAGGGTTTTTGTCTAGTCCTCAAACTAGGCTTAAGGAAATAGTTTTGGTAAAGTAGTGATATTTGAGGAGTGAAAGATCCAAATTGAGTGCCACCAGGGGCATTGGAAAGACAATGAATCGGTGTGTTTCGAATCAAAATTTCATACATGTGAGGTAAATATTGGCCAAGTGGAAATGCATACAATTTCACTCTCTTAAAATAGGGAAAAAGAAACAGGTTCTAGTAATTCCACTTTAAATTTATCTAAGAAGGTCCAACTTGCATGGGATGAGTAGGAACCTAAAGAGAACAAAATTTAATCAATAGATGAATAGATTTGGTGAATTTGTAAAAGGTTTCTATTTGACTAGTAGAGCAATCCCTTAAATTAGGGATTTACAAGGGTTTTAAGGAGACCCTATTTTTTCTCGATTTTGCAACAATTAATTTTTTTAGGCTAAATACATGTATCGACATCTATAAACATAGAGATCTATCCTTCAATGGGTAAAAATATGGCTAGGAATATTATACATAGACAATCTATGTGGGGTCATCATTGGACACCCTTATACATCTTTGTTGGTGCCTAAAGAGTAGTACTACATTAGGTAGAATCTATATATGATTTTGATCTTCCACATACCCTAGGGTATATAGGAAGCTCCATGGGAATGATAAATAACATACTTAGATAGCCTTTTGATCATGTATATCTATAGTATATTGATCACAGCAATAGGAGAGATGACTCTCGCATACTTGGGAATCAGATAATACGATTAAGGATGTGGTCCATCCTACTTATTTAGAACCATGAAAGGCCAATCGAGTACCATTGTTGGAAACCCAATGATGTATCAAAGAGATATAGAGCTCGACACTCCCTTTTCTATAAGACCCTCCAAAACCCTAACTACAAATTAGTTGAGCTACTAACTACAAATTAGTCAAACTTCTCAATTGCTTTATGTTGATTAAGGTTGGTTGTCATTGATGTCAACCCTTGAAGAAAGACCCATAGCACAAAGGTTTGGGTAATGGACCCAATAGTGTTTGATGTAAATATGACTCATTATTTTTTTTTCATGGTTGATAAGAAGTAAATATG
>SNQJ01S0020682.1:0-12594 GCA_010110895.2 Picea sitchensis
CCTAGGGTTAGGTTTTTGGATGTCTAGGGTTTTTGACATTCTTTCTTATTGTAAAAGGGCCTTCAGAGCCTCATTGTAACCTTCTTCTTGTGAATGCGCGTTGTCGTCACATCTCTTCTCAGAGATAAGCCGCCACCATTCCAGCAACCTTGTTTCCGCTGCATTTGATAGTTTCAGCTTATTTCGTTATTGAATAGAAAACTAGTTTTACTGTATCTCTGTTATTTTGTGTTAAGCACCTATTCATAATCTGTATTCATTTCATTCTACTCATAAAATCCAGATCAGAGGGAGTGTTGATATTATGGAAGCTACAGGAGGTATTAAACCTCCACATTTAACCCTGACAAGAATAGAATATTTTGGGAAGTAAGAAGAAACCCTAAAGCATTGGACATAACCCTAGAAGACAAGTCTGCTAAAAAAAAAATTAATATTGAGTTTTTAGCCTCCATAAAGAGAAGTCAGACAAGATAGCTAAGGAAGAGCAGTATAAATACAGGATGTGAGAGCTCATTTGGAAACATACAACTCACAACTGCAAAACTCTAGTGCGCACTACAAAAATTTAGTAAGTGTGCAAGTCTAGAGAGTATTTGTAGTTGCAACTAGTATTTTCGGTTTTAGGCTTGGACTTTCTCTTGGTTATGGTTTGGAATTTCTACTTGGTATTCTACCTCTTGAAAGTGGTGTGCTAACTTGATTGGCTATTGGACCTAGGGTTTTATTCCATAATTATTCTCTTTGTCAAGGTTAAGTTGCTCGAGGGTGGCTTCATGGTTGGTTGAATATATTGCTATATTGTCTATGGTGAAATGAGAAAACCTATTATTTCTAACAAGAATGATCATGTTTAAACCCCAGTTTCGATGCTAATTATTTCATCATTTCGTTATGAAAGTGACTTCCATGATCAATGACAATCTCACTTCGGATTATGAACCGATAAATAATTTGATTGAACACGAAAAAATTTGTGTTCTTACCATTAGATTTAATCGTAGGCATGGCCTCTACCCACTTCTTAAATTATTCTATGACCACAATAATATGTTGATACCCCTCAACCCAAGTTGGGTTGTAGTCTAGAAAATCCACCCCCCACTTGGTGAAGGGACCGACAATGATGACCCGATGAAGAGGGGCTGGATGAGAGTGCATATTCCGTGTGAACATTTGGAAAGGGGGACAATTCTTGACCAGTTCGAAACAATATTTAAAAATAGACGACAAAAAATAATGGGCTCGCAATATATTTTGGGTTGTTGCAAGCCCAGACATATGACCACTACAATGCCCATTGTGATATTCATTAAGAACAAACTCAACTTCCTCATGAGTCAGGAAATGATGCAGTATATTAACTGTGCCTCGGTGATACAAAGTGTCATTGGCAATAATGTAGTTCTTATCTTGATACCATATATGCCATTGCTCGTCTCTTGAAATATCCTGATAGAAATTCAAGGTTTGAACATAGATCAAAATGTCTCCATACCAGGGGTCTAAAGATGAGATAAGAAAAATGTATTCATCCGCAAATGAATTGACATGAATAACATCCTCATCTAACCAAGGGAAGTCTGATATTAACTTGGAAAAAACTAGCAATTTCTTGAATTTTACCGAAGCAAAATCAAGATCAAACTCTTTCAAGATGAAAATCCATTTATTATATTTTCCCCTTATGATACACCTAATAAGGATGTATTTAAATGGGTTGACATCAACAAATACAGTAGTTTTTCAAAGAATTATATAGTACCATAGTCTTTGGAACGTGTGTACGACAACCAAGGCTATCTTCTCAACATGAGAGTACTTGAGTTCATTGCCGACTAAGTTTCGACTAATGTAGTAGACGACATGATCATGGAGCTCATCATCTTCCTGAACTAAAACCATACCAACCATCCCTTCGTACATGGTGATATAAAGAAAGTAATCTCTACTGTAATTAGAAGGCTTCAATAGAGGTGTCGATACAAAGGATTTCTTGAGAGCATTGAAGGATTCCTGGGATCACTCATCCTATATAAATGGAGTGTCCTTCTTTAAGAGACGCATGAAAACCTTAGTAATATTGGCATAGGTTACTATAAAATGACGTAAGAAGTTAGCTTTCCCCTATAAACCTTGAAGCTGACAAATATTGCATGGGGGAGGAAATCAAAGTATTGCCTCAACCTTTAAAGGATCCACCATGATCCTAGTCTCAAAAACTAGGAATCCCAAAAGACGACCCAACCTAACGCAAAAGATGCACTTATGAGGGTTTAAACGGATGCAATAATACCGACATCTCTCAAAAACTAGTCGAAGGTGGGTATATTGATCCACTCGTGAGAGTGAGTAGCGAGATCATCGAGGTAAGATTTGACTATATGCTTGAGATCATGAAAGGAAAAGGTAATGGCTCATTGGAAGGTTGTTCTAGTGTTTTTAAGGCCGAAAGACATTTTCCGGTATGCGAAAGTACCCCAAGGAAAAATGAATTCCATATTATGTTGATCCTCATGACTTTATTTGAATTTGGTTGTATCCTAATAATCCGTCCATAAAATAAAAAACCTCACTTCCCGCACACTCATCGAGAATCTGATCAATGAACGGTGTCAGGAAGTTGTCTTTAGGACAAGACTTACTCAGGTCTCGAAAATCCATGCACACATAGATGGTTCCCTACTTCTTATTCATGGGAATGCGATTGGATACCCATTTAGTCAAGGGAACAAGGTAGATCAAACCAACATTAAGCAGTTTTTCCACCTGGACCTTAATAGCAGGGACCATCCTAGGATTAACATCTCTAAGACATTTCCAAACAAGTTTAGCATTCAGATAGGTTTTAATTTCATGTTCCACAATACGAAGGTCGATTCCTGACATCTCTTTATATGACCAAGCGAATACATTACAAAATTATTTGAAGAGATTGACGTAGATCTAAATTTATTACGACGAACAATCTGCACCGATATATACATTTTCATCTTTACCAGGAATGTGAGAGATGTTGATCATGGCGGTGGGAGAAATACTCTCCATGTTTTCTTCAGCATAAATTACATGCTTATCTAGTGGAACTATAGCGTGACCAACTATCTCACTCAAGGTAGATCTAAAATCATCTTGTTCGATCCTAACAAGATCTAGGAGGAAGTAAGAGAGATGATGCATGCCATCCCATGGCCTATCAGGACCATTCATGGCCTCTATGATAGCTTCATCTGAAGGTAAATTATCATCAAGGAAATCATGTGAGAAAGACGATGAATTGGCCTATACAGGCTTGAGAACTGGATCCTCCTCTTCCGTTTGTGAGGAGATAACATCTAGGTTGATAGTAGAGTAAAGAAAAATCTGATATGCTATCTCTACTGCCGACAGTGGAATTTCCATTCCAAGATTTTACTTACCTTCACAAGACTTGGTTGGGGAAGGTAGCATCCAAGGATCGTTAAAATACAAAGTGCGGAAAGGAACGAACCTCACTAACGAAGAAGACCTACTCGACGTGGCGTAGATATGATGAATTGGTGCCATGAAATAAAAGGTACCCATAAGGGAGGAATATATTTCGACACCAATATCCTCAGTTTTCGGTTTATAATTTTTGATCACGGGGGATCAAAGGTCCAACCGATTCATTGGGGATAGCATGCGCAAAGGACAACCGATCAATCATCATGATTTTCCCTTCATGACAAAAACATAAAGTACAGAAAACAGACGATATGAATTTAGTCATAACATAAGTCTAGTTACACCCTAATAATAAGTTATGGTCAAGGTGCACATCAACCACCTCTACATCCACCTCCACTGTCTTTCCACCTAGTTGGACTGGAAAGGTAGGAAGAATATCATGGGGATGGAAAGAACGACCATAAAATGCGATCAACATGGTCGGATATTGAGAGAGGGTTGGAGATTCGATGGATTTCCAATAGGTTAAGGACATCACGCACATTGTAGTGCCTTCATCAATAAAAATATGTTTTATGGTATACTTTGAGTAGTGAACATGGATTTGGAAGGTCATGTGGTAAGGCAAGCGAGGTTGGACATCCCTAACGTCAAACTTGATAACTTTATAGCCACATGGGTCTATAGCTCCTAACATAGATAATAAGAAATTCCTCTATGAAGGAAACATTTGGAGTACCTCCAAAGCTGACATCACACAAAGGGTTTGACCCAGATCTTCGATAATAGATTAGTTCTAGGCAGTTCTAGCATTAGGGTTGTGGGTATAGCATTTTAGTACTCCTTTTTGAATACAAGGTGGAGGCTCTAGTTTTTCGATCTGTAAAGGAGTCTTTGGAGGAGGGGGAGACACTAGACCTCAAATATTCTATGGATAAATGTAATAACGAGACCGAGTGGCTAAATTAATATAATACTTAACCATATTTATGCATATATGGTCACCTTCATGCACCGGTGGGTTTTGACTACCACTCACCGCGTTTTCAGTGTTGGAGGAGATCGAGGCCATGTGTTGATTATGCAAAAAAGGATTAGTCATCAAAATAGGTGGTAGAGATAAGATCCTCACAAATTCCTCGAGTTTGGGGAATAAGTAGGTATGGTGATCATCCGTACGAATCTTATAAGGGAATTTCACCTTTTTCTTCTCTTTCTTTCCCTCACCAGAATTAAACTTCAATCTATAATTGTTATCATTTTCCTTCATTTTATTATCATTCCTCCCACCCTTACGATTGTTACCACACCCTTTATTTTTATTTTATCTTGGTTGTGGGATACCATTCGAGTTGGTCGATGACTGCACAGATTGCAAATTTGTCGACTGAGTGGGAGTGGAGGACATAGACAAAGCTTGTCCTCCTACAGACTGGGTTAGAGAAAAATATTTCAACTCGCTTGTCACCAAGTCTTTAGATTTCACATTTGCGGAGCCTATAATTCCATCGGCATGAGGCCTAGGATTTTTTCTAGGGTCGTAGTTTGACCCCGGTGCACCAGGAATAATTTCAAATAACATCCCAGACTGAGCATATATCCGATCTAACTGTTGGTCTTTGAAAATCGATTCTTCCTCAAATGTTACCCTAGAGTAGAAACATCCTTCGAAATATATGGTAGTAAATAATTAAGAAACAGTCAAATAGGAATTCTGGAGGAATGTAGGCTTTGATCAATGCAATATCCCAAGATCGAGCCCCAATTGTAATTGTGAATGTAATATTTTTTTTAGGCTGGTGAGCCAAGTGATTATAAGCTAGTAGAATTATGTGATGATTAGGTCAGAGATCCTAGATTCTAAAGGCCAATGAACCTATTTTTGTATATGTAAATACTCTTATCATTAATATAAATACATCGTTGCATGTAGATTGACCACTGTAAAAGAGAATGGGGGACTAAGCTCCACTAGGTAGGGAAAGGGATGGGGCTAAGAGGGTAGGAAAAAGGGATAAGATTGAGGGATTATCTCTAAGGGAATATTATAATATATTTCCTAAAATACTAAGGTTTGGGAAATAACTCATGTTATCCTAAGTTCCTTTCGGAAAAGGAACAAAATCCAAGTGGAGAGGAACAAGCCCCAAGAGAGCCATGTGTCATTATTGACGCATGAAATTATATGTGGGAAAATTAGTTTGTTTTGGGGGGGATACTCCATTCCAGCCATGCTTCTGATCCACTCATGCATTCACGCAGGAAGACATTACCTCCATTGTCGACCTTTGAGCATGCATGCACCTTTGATACCTGCACGCATTTTGGATCCATATCCCATGTTTTCTTATCATCAGTTGAAACCCGTGATCCTCTTGGGTGACATAATGCACCTATGCCTACATAATCTTGTGATGTACTTGCCTATTATGAGAAGTTATTATTTCCAAACTTGAAGGCCATGGTTGATACTTTTACCTATGCATTGGTTGAACATTGAATTTTTTTTCACCTAAGCCTGTTGTTGGTTACCTGGGAGCGGAATTGAAAAGGTGGGTTGTCATGCCTGTGGAATGAAGAGGCATATTGTTAGGCCTATGAGAAAATCTCTCCAAGTTATAGAGTTTGTTGGAAAAGAATAAGCAGGTTGTCATGCCTATGAGAAAATATCTCCAGGTGAGCGAGGTTGTTGGGGAAGTGATTTCTCCTGGATGGAGCCTAGCAATAGCTATAGGGCTCTCATAATTCTTGTCTGACCTATTGTTGAAGACTTGGAAAGGAAGTGGGGCAGCCAAAGGAATGTTGATAAGAGAAGGGACACACTTCCTGGGGTGGGATAGACATGTGGGGAATGAGAGGCTATAGGTTGTGTGTATAAGTTGGCTCCTGGTAGGGAATCCTTCCTGATTGACTATGTAGCATCCCATTGTCTCAATCTAGCCTAGGAATACCTTTACCTGGGTGGATTTTAGTCCCATCTTGGGGGTGATCCACTGATGAGAGTGATGAGTAGCGTGGTATATGGATGGGAGGTTCTTAATTTCTACATGCAGTTGGTGGTCTTTTAAAAAAAGATAAGTACCATTTTTATGTTCATTTACATGATATGTATTTGTACATGTCTAATGTATATAATTGTTCCCTGTATATGTTGTATGTGTAGTCTTACTATTTAAACGGATGCAATAATACCGACATCTCTCGAAAACTAGTTGAAGTTGGGTAGATTGATCCACTCGCGAGAGTGAGTAGCGAGATCGTCGAGGTAAGATTTGACTATTTGCTTGAGATCATGAAAGGAAAAGGTCATGGATCATTGGAAGGTTGTTCCAGTGTTTTTAAGGCTGAAAGGTATTTTTCGATATGCGAAAGTACCCCAAGGAAAAATAAATTCAGTCTTATGTTATCCTCATGATTTTATTTGAATTTGGTTGTATCCTGAAAATTCATCCATAAAATAAAAACCCTCACTTCCCACACACTCATCGAGAATATGATCAATGAAAGGTGTTAGGAAGTTGTCTTTAGGATGGGACTTATTCATGTCTCAAAAATCCATGCACACATAGATGGTTCCTTGCTTCTTATTCATGGGAACATGATTGGATACCCATTTAGTCAAGGGAACAGGGTAGATAAAACCAACATTAAGCAATTTTTCCACCTCTACCTTAATAGCAAGGACCTTCCTGATATTAATAGCTCTAATTAATTTCCAAACAGGTTTATCATTTAGATAGGTTTTAATTTCATGTTCCACAATACGAGGGTCGATTCCTGTCATCTCTTCATATGACCAAGTGAATACATCGCAAAATTCTTTGAAGAGATTGACGTAGATCTAAATTTTTTACGAAGAACAATCTACACCGATATATACATTTTCATCTTTACCAGGAATGTGAGAGATGTCGATTGTGGTGGTGGGAGAAATAATCGCCATGTTTCCTTCAGCATAAATTCCATGCGTATCTAGTGGAACTACAATGTGACTGACTATCTCACTCAAGGTAGATCTAAAATCATCTTGTTCGATCCTAACATGATCTAGGAGGAAGTAAGAGAGATGATGCATGCCATCCCATGGCCTATCGGGACCATTCATGGCCTCTACGATGGATTCATCTGAAGGTAAAGTATCATCGAGGCAATCATGTGAGAAATATGATGAAGTGGGCCATACAGGCTTGAGAACTGGATCCTCCTCGTCCATCTGCGAGGAGATAACATCTGGGTCAACAATAGAGTCGAGAAGAACTTGATACGCTATCTCTACCGCCGACAGTGACATTTCCATTTCAAGATGTTACTGACCTTCACAAGAATTGGTTGGCGAAGTAGGGTCCAAGAATCATTAAAATAAGAAGTGCGGAAGGAACAACCTCACTAATGAAGAATAACTACTCGATGTGGCATAGATATGATGAACTGGTGTCATGAAATCAAAGGTACCCATAAGGGAGGAATATATTCTGACACCAATATCCTCAGTTTCCGGTTGATAATTCTCGATCACGAGGGATCGAAGGTCCAACCGATGCATTAGGGCTAGCATGCACAAAGGAAAAACGATCAATCATCATGATTTTCCCTTCATGACAAAAACATAAAGTACATAAAATGGACAATACGGATGTAGTCATAGCATAAGTCTAGTTACACCCTAGTAATAAGTTATAGTCAAGGTGCGCATCAACCACCTCGACATCCACCTCCATTGTCTTTCCACCTAAGTGGACCAGAAATGTAGGAAGAATACCGTGGGGATGGAAATAATGACCATCAAATGCGGTCAACATGGTCAAAGATTGAGAGAGGTTTGGAGAGTTGATGGATTTCCAACAGGTTAGGGACATCACGCATGTTGCAGCACCTTCATCAATAAAAATAAGTTTGATGGTATACTTTGAGTAGTCGACATGGATTTGGAAGGCCATGTGGTAAGGAAAGCGAGGTTGAACATCCCTAATGTCAAACTTGAAAAATTTATAGCCACACGGGTCTATAGCTCCTAATGCAGATAATAACGAATTCCTCTATGAAGGAAACATCTAGAGTACCTCCAAAGCCAACATCACACAAAGGGTTTGACCCAGATCTTCGACAATAGAGTAGTTCTGAGTAACTCTAGCATTAGGGTTGTGGGTAGAGATTTTTAGTACTCCTTTTGGAATACATGGCGGAGGCTCTAGTTTTTCGATTTGTAAAGGCATCTTTGGAGGAGGGGGAAACTCTAGACCTCGAATAACTTATGGAGAAATGTAATCGCGAGACTGAGTGGCTACATTAATATGAGACTTAACCTATTTAGGCATAGACGATCACCTTCATGCACTGGTGGGTTTTGACTATCACTCACCACATTTCCATTGTTAGAAGAGGTCGAGGCCATGTGATGATTATGCAGAAAATGATTAGTCAGCACAACGGGTGGTAGAGATAAGATCCTCGCAAATTCCTCGAGTTTGGGGCACAAGTGGGTAAGATGATCATCCATATGAATCTTACAAGGGAATTCCACCTTTCACTTCTCTTTCTTTCCCTCACTAGCATTAACCTTCAATCTATATTTTTTATCATTTTCCTTGGTTTTATTATCATTCCTCTCATCCTTACGATTGTTACCATGCCCTTTATTTTTATTTCATCCTTTTTTTTGGATACCATTCAAGTTGGTCGATGACTGCACATAATGCACATCCACTGAATGAGTAGGAGTGGAGGACACATGCGAAGCTTGTCTTCCTATAGAGTGGGTTAGAGAAAAATATTTTTACTAGCTTGTCACCAAGTATTTAGATTTCACATTTGTGGAGCCTATAATTCCATCAACATGAGGCTCGAGATTTTTTCTAGGGTCGTAGTTTGACCTCGGTGCATCAAGAAGAATTTCATATAACATCCCAGACTGAGCATATATACGATCTAACTGTTGGGCTTTTAAAATCGATTCTTCCTCAGATGTTACCCCACAGGTATAAACATCCTTCGAAATATAAGGCAACAAAGAATTAACAAACCATTCAAACAAGAATTTTGAAGGAATGTAGGCTTTGATCAATGTAATATCCCAAGATCGAGCCCCAATTGTAATTGTGAATGTAATATGTTTTGTAGGCTGGTGAGCCAAGTGATTATAGGCTAGTAGGATTATGTGATGATTAGGCTAGAGAGTCGAGATGATAAAGGCCAATGAGCCTATTTTTGTATATGTAAATACTCTTATCATTAATATAAATACATCGTTGCATGTAGACTGACCACCGTAAAAGAGAATGGGGGACTAATCTCCACTAGGTAGGGAAAGGTATGGGGCTAAGAGGCTAGGAAAAAGGGATAAGCTTGAGGGATTAGCTCTAAGGGAATATTATAATATATTTCCTAAAAGACTAAGGTTTGGTAAATAACTCATGTTATCCTAAGTTCCTTTGGGAAAAGGAACAAATCCAAGTGGAGAGGAACGAGCTCCAAGAGAGCCATGTGTCAGTATTGGCACATAAAGTTATATATGGGGAAATCAGTTCATTTTGGGGGGGATATTCCATTCCTTCCATGCTTCCCATCCACTCACGCATTCACGTAGGAATCCATTACCTCCATTGTTGAACTTTGAGGATGCATGCACCTTTGAAATCTGCATGCATTCTGGATCCATATCCCATGTTTTATTATCATCAGCTGAAACTCTTGATCCTCATGGGTGGCACAATGCACTTGTGCCTACCTAATATTGTGATGTACTTTCCTATTATGAGAAGCGAGTATTTCCAAACCCGAAGGCCATGGTTGATGCTTTTACCTGTGCATTGGTTGAACGCTAAAGTTTTTTTCACCTAAGCCTGTTGTTGGGTACCTTGGAGTGGGAGTGAAGAGGAAGGTTGTCAGGCTCGTAGAATGAAGAGGCAAATTTTCATGCCTATGAGAAACTCTCTCTAGGTGAGAGAGTTTGTTGGAAAAGAAGAAGCAGGTTGTCATGCCTATGAGAAAATCTCTCCAGGTGAGAGAGGTTGTTGGGGAAGTGATTTCTCCTGGATGGAGCCCAGCAACAACTATAGTGCTCTGAGAATTCTTGTCTGGCCTATTGTTGAAGCCCTAGAAGGGAAGTGGGGTAGCTGAAGGACTATTGAGAAGAGAAGGGGCACACTTCTTGGGGTGGGATAGACATGTGGGGAATGAGAGGCTGTAGGCTATGTGTATAAGTTGTCTCCTAGGAGGGAATCCTTCCTAATTAGCTGTGTAGCTTCCCATTGTCTCAACCTAGCCTAGGAATCCCTCTACCTAGGTGGATTTTAGTCCTAGCTCGGGGGTGATCCACTGTTGAGAGTGATGAGTAGTGTGGTCTATGGATGGGAGGTTTTTAAGGTCTGTACGCAGTTGGTGGTCTTCTACAAAAAGATAAGTACCATTTTTATGTTCATTTACATGCTATGTATTTGTACATGTCTAATGTATATAAGTATTCCCTGTATATGCTGTATGTGTAGGCTTACTCTTATTTCCGCATTAATATGTATATTATTAGAATGTAATTGTCTGCTAAGTTATATATGTATGATGTTCCACAAGAGTTATGTGTGCCATAGTCTAGTAGGTTTAAGGCTGGGGATGTTACAATATGGTATCAAATCTTAGTAATATTGGTTCTATGAGGTAGCACGGCCCGACCTGGGAGGCTGAGGTATTTTAAAAATGGTATCACAACCCATGGTTTCAACATTGAGCTTGGATGGTCTATGTAAGTAGAAATTGAAGCAGAATTTTCAGAACGAATTGGACAAAATTTGAATTTCATAGCATTCATGAGTGCCAGGAGGGCATTGAGGGAACACCTTGACTATGTTTAGAAGATATGAAAGTTTTGTGGTTCAAGAAATACAACAGAGGAAGGAAACCATAATAACCATGGTTATGGGACACAAAACTAAATTTGAGCCGTTGGATTTGTTCGGGAGAATGAAGACCCTTCATAACCATCAGATCTGGAAAAAGGAGCATGGTGGTTAAGCACCAAATTCCTTCGAGACTTCACCACTCTGGTTGTTTTAAGTTCTTTGTTTTAAAAGAGGAAAAACCCACTAACCTCCGAAGTCCCGGAGCCTCGAATTCCCAAAGCTCCGGGGAACATGTATTCGGAAATTTGACATTCAAATGATTTGTTTTAATCTGGCGAGGAATCCTCTGGAGTCTCAGAGCCCCAAAGTCCCGAACCTCCTGGAAACAATTGTTTGGAAGTTCAACATTCAAGAGAAATAAAGTGTGCTAGTGTTGGATTTCCTGAAGAAAAAAATTCCAATGTTCCAGAGTGCAACTGTTTCATGGCAGGATGACATCAGTGAGGGTGATGTGGATCTCCTCTAAAACTGCCATGTGTCATTTGTTTTTCTACCTTTCTCAGGCCCTTTTGTACCAATAGCGATCCTACATGTGTCACTCGATGGTGGGGCCACGTGCCACCACCTTAATTGATGATAGTTGTTGGCATGAATTCGATCAAACCATGGTCCTTCTCAGGTTACCAACAAAAGGTATCGTGTATTGTAGAGCATTGGCATTTGCATCTCCTTCGAAGAGAAGAAGTCTCACCCGAAGTGCTGTCGAGACAAAAATATAGGGACGGGTAGGGAAAATACTAAAGAGGATCCATAGATCGTTCGAAACTCATTCCTATTCTTGTGCAAGAGGCAACATCAGATCTGAAACATCTAACCACAATCATTTAACCTACTTACGTTATGAACAATGATTAAACATAGAACCATCAAACAAAACTCATAAACCATAAAGGAACAATGTAATGCATAAGTAAACATACAAAGACACATCATATTTTGAAAATTTTATTCTCCTTCATATTAGCTCCAAGATATTTCCTTCATTACAGACTTAGAGTTACATAGAAAGGTTCAATACAGACTCTGGCTTATCTCTTCTTGACTTATAGCAAGTTTCAACAACTAATCCCAAAACCTTGGGTGACTCTAATAGACATGACTCAACCCAACTCTAATCGAACCAGAGAACTGAACGAACAACAACAACAACACCAACCCCAACCTTTTACAATTATATTCATCCCTATATATAGTTGGGTTGTGTCTTCCTTCTCGGCTTGCATACTTTGTTGTTCTGTTGCAACCATTTGTTGCTTAGCTGGCATTGCACTAA